>JBBYHQ010309618.1:0-42657 GCA_038382645.1 Spergularia azorica | reverse complement strand
AAGCTCTAGAGTCCAGACGAAAAAAAAAAAGAAACCAGACAAAATTTTCGTCATGAGCAGACCTGATCAGGATCAACAATATGTCCCCCTTCAAATACCAATCTGATATGTCTGCAAAACAAATCATGATCAAACAAGTAGTAAATAAAAGCTGTCTGCAATAGCAGTCCCATGGGGAAAAGAATGTTAAAGAAAAAAAACCAATTTACCACCAGCAAGCTGGATTAAAGATTTATAATTAAGCCGTGCAATTAGGTAATTTGTCTACTAAATGGAATCAATGCATTGAAGCAATCAGTACATCAAATCGCACACCTATCGAGGTTTAAAGGTGTTAAAAGAACAGAAGAAATAAATGGTTTACAACTTATCCAACAGGGTGTTACTGGAGTGGAGGAAGAGTACGAGAACAAACATGATGTCCAAGATTGTGTCAACTAGGAATTATATTAATCTGTCATACTATGAGAGTTAGTGAGCCTACGGTAGAGCAAATGCTCAAGAGATGTGTGAAGGTCTTGGAGAATCAATTTGGACTTATGCTGGGAAAATTGTATACGATGGCAGTTTCTCTTCTAAACAAAAAATGGAAAACTACAAGGAGAAGAATAAGGGTTATGTTTTCTCTTCATCCACTTGGAGAAGGCATATGATTACAAACCAACAAAAATACTTTGGTGGGATTTACTGAAGGAAGGTCATCAAGCACAAGTATACTGACATCATGAAGAATACGGATGAGATAATTAATATGAGTTTACGGACTAGAATGGGGAAGACATAAGAGTCCCCTATCGATTTCCAAGGTTCTTCACTCGATCATTATCCCTTCGGTATAATCACGGACAAATTGACAAGGCCAAATCAAGATGATATAACATAGTGAGTGATGTACTGGACGAAATGAAGGACTGAAAGTAAGTCCGAATAGTGGAGACAAATATCAGAATCTTTGGGGCATAGAATTTGACGAGGTAGAAGCTTGGAGGCAGGGACGACGATCACACTAGTTAGGAAGACTGTCCAAGGCTGTGATTTGGCGAGGTGTTGTTCACAACTTATACTTTGTTCGTTCTCTCCCAAGCACATGTAACATCCTAACTGAAATCACCTTATGAAGCATCATCCTATACACAAGTCCTGGACCCTCCAAAGAGTTCAATCTCTTCCCAAGCACTGAAGTGGCACGCATCCACGAGATCCCAAAAACTAAGAGACCCACCTTTTAAAAAATTCTAATCTTCATCCACCATGTACCCACCGAAAATGGCTCCTCATGGCCAAGCCGACACTTTTTTTTTTTTGCCAGTGAATTTAATACATCACCACCCACCTCATTATATTTAATGCGAAACAATTGATAGCAAATTTTCCTTGGTTTTCTCATATAGTCGCAATATCTCCCTCCCTAAAAAGTTGAAGAAATACCACTTCATCTAAACAGATGAAAGAAAAATCTCTACATTAGTTAATATTTCTGAGCAACTCTTGTATCCACAAATGACTCATTAAACCTATCGGAAACCTTATTCACCTTTTATGAATAATCAAACTTTTAGAAAACAAAAGGAAAGGGAAAACAGTTGTTTATACCTAAAGTACCTAACCACTCCCCCCCCCCTCCTTCACCAAAGTAAATAGGAAGCAAAATAAGATAGAAGAAAAATCCCATCAAACAACCTCAACATTTGTAACTTGTAAGTTCATCACCAAGTTGATATCTCTTGGGTGTTCAGTTTTAGGATACATTGTACATAACTATGTTCTTTATTTGTTTCTATATCAATTGCTAAAATTAAGTTTTCCACAAACTTTCAACTAAAGACCATGCAAATAATCTGGTTAGCTCGAATTTCCAATCAATATTTACTTAGGGCTCTTAATTCAAAATATTTGGAGAGCAAGTTGAAACAAGAATGTAACGGAGAATCGCGCATTTTATGACAAGAAGTTTGGGATAAGCTGAGGAAAAGTTGTAATTCGATACCCAAAGAACTTTATGGCCAGAAGATGACTCCAAGGTTTGGGAAAGAAAGTATCTTACAAGTAGTGTTCTCTTGAAAAATTATAAAAGGTAGTTGTTCTGCAGACACAGTATACAAGGTAGTTTTTGATAATTTAAGTATTTAACCTGCGCCTTATTATTACATCAGACAGCAGCATTATGTGCATCTTTCACTTCAGATTGCCATGTACCACCCAGAAGTATCCTTTGACTGGATGTCCTAACCAAGCTATAGTAAGAAGTAATCCAGAGGCTAAAATCCTCCCTTGATTCCTATGAAACTCTACTTCAAAGTAGAGGCTATTAGCACACTAAATTTCTGCGAATATATTTCGTATCATGATACAAACACAGCAGGAAAAAAAAAAAGACATGCATAATTTGGGGCCAGATAATTGAGGAAAAGTGATATTCCAAAACTTAAGCAGCAAATAGCACTCACCTATCTTTAAGCGAAGAGAGATAACGATCAAGACATCCCTGATGTACAGCATGGCCACAAGAAGAAATATGTATCCCATCACAATCTATAGGACCATATCCATCATAAGAGGAGAACTGGCCAGCAGCGTCCACTCCATGTGAATTGGTATCATCCGAAGGGTCTTTAGAGTCTTTTGTGAGAGCAGCTACATATTTACCAAGCAAGAGAGTGTCTTCATCACATGAATCCATTGTGGAGAAGACACCTTTATCATCCGTCATAATAAGATCAGTGTCATGAGGAGTACTGCTAATCTCTTTATGAACAGACAAAAATATTTCTTTCTCCAAAGACTCAAGGGAGTAAACATTCTTATCCCTGTTGTCAATTGATTTTCTAGGGGCCTTAAGGCTTCGTAATTCTGGAAACTGAAACTTAAGGTAATCTAGAAAAGCATCAACTTCTGCAGGATGGGCCTGGCGTGCAAACTCCTTGATTGCTCCATCAGCTATCTGGATCAAGTCGGATGATGATGATGTTTCACCGGAGAACTTCTTACTATTCCTAGCCAGAGGGTTTCCCATTGCTGTTTGAGAGTTCTCTGACGAATCAGACTGCCAGGCTCTGTCCCATGAAGGAGGGCCTTTGTTGACAAAGTTCACAAGCCTAGATTTCTTTTGTTTTTGAAAAAAAAAGATAAAATATAGTTAGCATTCTTAAACCATCTTCTCAAAATAATAAAGTAAAGGCTATCAATCATCAACAGATTAAAAACATTTTGCTAGATTTGAAGACTATGACTTGATGAATAGCACCAAGTAAAAGCCAACTCTTGGTCCTGAGATAGTACTGGCCAGCTGCTAAAGGAAAGTTCAATCTCTCCAGGTTAAAGTATAAAAGCTTAGTTTAGTTTTAACTGAACATGATAATATAACTGTTGTGTTTCAACTTAAAAAGGTTTGTTTATAGTTGAACACAACTGATCTTCACCAATGAAAGTCCAAATTTTTTTTATAGACGTATAGGAGGAATCAAAGCTCTGCAAACCTTATTATATGCTCTTACACTTTTGTGAGAGAGAACAAGTATAAGATAGAGAATAGTTCTTCTCATATAGAAAAATAGCGCTAGGTCCGGGAAAGGAAAAGCCTACAGGACGTCTATAAAGATAAAGTTATAAGATCACCAAAGTAATACAACGGTATTAGAAAAAGCTGGAGTTTCCAGCCAAAAACTTTGAGTTTTCAAATCGAGATTCCAGGATGACAGGAACTCATGTATAATACCCTATGCCGTTCTCATTAACATATGATTCTTAGCAACATCTTGGTGAACATTCCCGAGACATAATAGCATAATCAGACTTCCCAATACGTCAAAAACAACTTACAACTGAAACTGAAATCCGAATTAATGTATTACATACTCTTACTCTAGTACTCTGTAAAATTTTCATCGTACGTTGAGATTTTTTTTTTATAGGTAAAATATTTTGTATAAAAGAAGAAAAGAAGAACACAACAATCAAGGGAGGACAGAAGCCCAACCACAACCCACAAAAGGGACCATCACCCCCTAGTTAAAAAGCCCATCTTCAAGCCACCATCATAACTGATGGTGGATTTCAGATAGCCAACTTTTTCTTTTTTCCTAGATTACACTAGAGTTGGCTTACCGCTTAGGAAAGCTAAGACATGAGACCTCTAGAAAAAGAGCTAAAGTTTTCATGGGGATTAAAATTATGGCATAGTTGAATACATCAAAATTAAGCGCAAATCCGAATCAAAAGAGAATTCCTGTTTTTGACATGGCCTCAGGATTCTCTTCGTCAATTGAAACTTTTGATCAATCAAAGCCATCTTTATTTCATAAATACTTAAATATTAAATTGATTTGCCTCCATCGCCATTTTTGGACAAAGAAGGTAGTAAACAGAAGAATTGACAAAGATGAGAAGAAATGGAGTACTCCATGGCTAACAAAGTGTGGCTGGCAGTTTAATATTTCAATGACGAAAAACAAACGTGCAAGAAGAGGAGAGCTTTTGAACGTGGTGAAGAAAGGAGAATTTTTTTCTTATTAAATAGATAATATTATGATATTACTGAACTTGTTGTATTATTGGGCCTGTCGCACCAGTGAGACTGCCTCATACAACAATTTGACAAGTTCAACACATCTAAAGCCTCAGAATTTTATTTTTAACACCTAATGCTGATTAATGAATCCTTTCAGCATTATTCATTGTTTGGCTGCATGCCAAATGGGAGTCATAGTTTCTCAATTCTCACATATTTGCGTTCAGAGGCTGCTTCTCATGAACTCTGTGCCCCTCTCCTCCGGCATGTCCGGAATTAATAATGTGTACCTGACACCCCTCACACATCAAGAAGTAGGGCATGAGTTTTTGACACACATAAAAGAGCCCCTTACAGCTGCCTCACTCTTAGAACTTAAGACAATAATCAAGAACTACAATTTCATTCCCGACAAAAGGTCACCACTTCAAGGTATTTCTCCTTAACTAGGCCAACAGCCGAACAGATCCATGTACGCTTTCTGTTTTCACCCTCCATCGGAAAATTTATGGAAAAAAAAGAAAATTCCAATAAAAATAGCCAAATAACACTAATGACGTTTCACATCTGACCTACAGCAAAACACACCTGAAGCAGAACAAGGAAAGATATGGGGTTCTTAGAACTCGGATCATGGCAGAGGCAGCAAACATGTGTTTCTCCTGAATCTTGTGCTGCCTCAGAGGCGTGCTCCTCTCTTCCAACACAATTATCATCTGGCCCAGCCTCCTCTGTAGACTTTAAGGTAGCTAAAAATTTAGATTGCTCGGCTCTCATTTTTGCCTGTGAATTGCAAGACAAGTTAGAATACACCATTAACAATTTCAATAGCAAGGCCAACAAAAAGAAACGGCACACTAACACTTCCAATTTGTTTTAGAATTCAAGAGGGTATAGTCATACTACATATATACGAAATAAAAGCACAAACAACAGAACAGGTAAGTTGAAACCAATGACATTGGGTAAACATCATATATATGATGACTAATAAACAACTAAAGGTACAAAGATTACTCACTAAAATGGCGGCTTGTCTTTCTCTAGCTTTCATTTTCCGCTTCTCTGTGTCTGATGGTGAACTCAAGTGAACTGTTTCAGAAGCTTGGCAACTAACGATTTCAGGGGCAAACTGTTGTAATTTCATCAGGCACTTGGAGTCTACGTCGGCAAACTTCTTCAACAGAATTTCCACAAGAGAAGGAAGGTTAAAGTTCCCAGCATCCACAAAGTTGTCACCAGATTGTTTCTTATGCTTTCTCATTAACAAAACTAACAGCGATAAGAGACACTGCTGAACAGGTTCATTCAGTATTTCCACCTCAATTTTCTCAGTTGCGGCAGCCAGCATCGGGATGAAATCCCCACCATAAGCAGATAGATCACCAGCTTTTTTTTCCGCAAAGCAGATATCTAATGCTAGTGACAGCAGGTGCAAAGCTGCTATAAGCACCTCATCCGGAGCCCGTGATTCAGCTGATATATCCGTAACCACAGCGAAGATGACAACAGCCCGGATGACCTGGATAACGGTTTCACAGGTGGCGATTCTAGCTACTCCAATGAGTGGTTGATAAATACTGGTCCACCTAGGCAATTGAGCACTCAAGGCAGAAACACCACAAAAACGCGAGTATCTCTCCTCAGCAACCTGCAACTCCCTGGGATCCCAGCACGGATGATACAAATCGAGTTGTTTCCAATATGGCAGCCGAAGAGAGTACTTCCCCTGGATCACCAGAGATATGAGAGCAAGCATTCCAACCCATAACACAATATAGACAAGGAAGAGACCATAAAAGATACTACCTCCATTTCAAAATATATGATGTTTTCAGTTATAGAGGTGAGGCATTGACTTTCGATGTAACAAATTATATAGGCAAACTTATACTCGTTAGATTTGTATCGAAATCAGCTTTCATAATATTATAGTTTTATTAATTTTGGATTTATCTTTTAAATTATATATACGGTTAAACATCTCACCTCGATAAGTGAAAAATCTGAGAATGGGCAAATTTTGAGGAAGGAGTAGTACACAAGTATCAAACCTGGTTCATTCCTGATGGATTAGAATATTGAGCGACTCTGTCTAAGACCTGTTGCAACTGATCCAGTTTCGAAAGATCCCGCGGAAGAGACTTCACCAATTGGCTATGTGTAGCATCACCAGTTGCAAGCTTGCATGTCAGCTCTCTTTGCAGATTTTCAGATGCTGTTAGTCCACTAAACCGTCTCTCTTGGACTATCTGAATTATTAGAGTGAGCAATTCCTGCATTAAAACAGGTTCATACCTGCAAATTCAGAGATAAATCATGAAACAAACGTCCTGCCACCCTATAAAGTTTATATTCTAGGTAAATCCAAACAAAATCATTTAAAATCACCCTCCAATACTTCATGTTTTTTAATATGCATCATTAATAACTAGAGTATGAACAATCAAACAGTAGCAGCCATCAAGACATGGATGAGAAGAAAACTTTCCATTGTATTCATGTTAGCCTACCGCCAAAACGTTTTGGGACCAAAGCTTTCTTATTGATATTGTGGTGGATAAATCTCAAACTCTTAGAAGTATAGTTGATAAAGCTAATTCCTTCTCTGGAGGGAGTTATAGAGAAGCTATAGCCTACCTCCACGTAAGGCTCATCTTGTGTTGGCTGAAGTGACCATGGTAACATTGAACCACAATATGTTCGACACGACACTCAACACTCCTTTTCTGGTCAGCGATGGAATCTATCCGCTACAAGTACAAGTCTGACATACTTGGACCTGTACCCATGTTGGATGCTTAGAGCTGGGTATGAAGAATACAGGGATGGAGTGAACAAGCGGATTTTTTTTTTGGAATACATCATTTGGAGGTCACATCAAGGCTATTAGTACTTCTAGCTTTGCTATTTAAGGGTACCAATTACCTTCGGTTCTTAAGCATGGAGAGCCTTAACACTGTTACAGGCCTTACAGCCATGAGGACTCCTCGTCCTCTAATGTGATTTATCCAAAATAGAGTTATTCTAACAAAAACGTACCCACTCTATTCAACAAATTCTAAAGTTCAAATTGCCAGACAACAGAAGACAATGGAGTCCAATAAAAGGAAAGGTCAGTGGAGTGATGGATGCATCGTCAACTTTGCAACAGCCACTGAAGATAACATTTAATCCAAAACACCGGCAAAGTGACCTCTATTAACTTTGTGACCTCTATTGCATTACATGTCTTGAGTCTCTCTTTAGGGCAAGCAACATCCCAGAGAGCTAACTATGATAGGCAAATAGGCAGGTTCGCCAAATTACAGTTTACCAACATACAGGCAGTAGCATTCAAGGTGACTTGTGACAAACGCCACAATTCATAGCGAAGATAGAACAAGTAAAATGCATAAACTTGTTTACAGGAAGTGCTTAGCCTTAAAAGGGCCCATAAAATCAAAAGGCAATGCTCGGCATAACAGAGTTCAGAAAATGACATACTCACTAGAACGCTTGAGATCCAGCACAAGGTAATTTGACAGCTGAAAGCGTTGCAACAATCTTTTCACATACAAATCAGCCGGAGCAAAAGCAGCACATAACTGCAGCAAGAAAAGATCCTGCTCTAGTTCATGGTCAGACCTACAGACAATGATATCGCTTCAGAACCAAATTATTATATATAAAAACAAACACTCCCCAAAAATTATATGCATAGTTACCTCCCATCCACAGCTACGGCTCAAGGCATAAGCACAGCATTGAATTTGGAGGAGAAGAAGCAAAGAGAGAAAAAAAAAAAAATTATAAGTCATCTACATACCAGCGGATAGCACGGTACCAATCAAAACATAATCTGGCAGAATCACCATTTCGTCTCCACATACCAGCGCGAATCTGGGAGCAGAATACCCTATTCTGAAGAGGGTGTTCCATCATAAATGAAGAAAATCCACAAGGATGGCATCCCTTGAGTACGCTCTGAAAAAACACATGACAATCGGACAAGGAATTCGAAGAATTAAGGACTCGCTTATCCATTTTCATAGCCTCCCCGAAATAATTTCGGAGAGCCACCTTCAAAATCAAGGACAGTAACCAATGCAAGGGTATGTGCAAAGATATCTCTTGTGAACTAACGTCATAATCTATATCCGGCCATTCAGATAAACTTAACAAGGACAAGGCATCTTTTTCCATTGCTGTTTCTGTTTCCATGATGGTATCATATTGCATATCCCCAGTATCCATTGGGCAGGTAAGTGTGTGACCAACATCAGCACAAGAAGATTGTTTCCCAAGTGCAATTCGAAAGCTTTGTTCAACCATCCCACATGGGGCATGACACGGCCCTGGAATGTACTTCCCCTTCTTAAGGGCTAACAATGTTTCCTTGACAGCTAATAAGTTGATGTGTGAGGCAACATCAGTGCCGGAACTTAAAACATTACTTCTCAACAGCCAACTATCAATAACCTTTAATGACTCAAATATCAACATCAAGACAGAAGGCAGAACAATATGGTCACGATCCCACTCAAAAATTTGAAGTGTGGAGTCCGATACAGAAGTAGTGGCTGCTGAACTACAGACAGAACTTTCCCTGGAGAGCCTTCCCACTTTAGCATGTCTTTGATTGAACTCTTCATCTATATTATCCCTCTTATTTTCGAGAAAATCCTTCTGATCGGTCTCATAGCTACTGGAAACAGAGAATGCACCCTTCACCAAAAGTAAATGGATATTTGCAATCGCGTTGCACACATGGAAAGGAAGATGCACATTTTCATTATCTTCTTCAATATGGATTCCAGTCTCTCGCTTCAGAGGGTTGATGCCTTGCAATAAGGATATAATTTGTAACCAAGCTTTGACAATGTCAGATCTTTCATGGGTCACATACTCGGCTACGTCACAATGACTTAGAACAAACCTTATGTCTTCCATCACACGCATACATGTATCAAACACACCTACCAACTTGTTGAACTGCATAGCAATTTGTGGCAAAATTTACAAAAAAGACAATCAGCATCCAACATATAAGCAAGTTAGAGGCAAACATCCAACATATAAGCAAGTTAGAGGCAAACAAACCATAGACATTCTTAAGGACAAATACATGCAATAGAATACAGATTATTCACGTCCAAGAGAACAAAATGTAATCAAGAAACATCTAACATGTCCAGCTCAAAAGAGTATCAAGATTTTATGTGGTTCACTCCGGCAATTCAGCCAAACCAAGAGAGAGAGAGAGGGGGGGGGGAGGGGGTGATGGTAGATATGACCGCTTAAAGTGGAAATGAAACATAGTCAAACATGTAGGCACACAAATCCACCAAAAGAGTTCCCAGAGTCAGTAAGGAATATAGTGTTAATCCTTCTACACATGATAAATAGTCCTATTAGTTGCATTGCTAGTTTGCTACTTCATAATCAGAGAATGCAATTGGTCCAATGAAGATCGTTGAATTCACCCTTCCAAACATTTCATAAGCAGCATGGAGTGCATGATCAAACCACAAGAAGTAACAAGAGTGAAGACCACAGACAGAAATACTCAATTTCAATGCAAGCAAATTAAAATAGGAAGTCCTCCGCTGACAGAGGAGCACTTCTGAAGCAAAACCTACATTAATATAAGGCACACTGCTGATGCTGTCCTAGAAAGGGAATGTAACATATGATTTATTTTATGGTGAATCGCCGGCTAAAAGACTCATCTTACGAAATAGCTTAGTACAGCTTGACCTACACACAAAGATCACTTTATTGCTTCCTTCCACATCAAGTCTTTAAAGGGAATAGTATAGAAGATTGTATCTAACCATGTTGCTATCAACTCTAATGACATGGAACTCCCCAAAGCAAAACCCTAGAAGTCTTGAAACGAAGATGCAAGAGAAAATTTTGAACTCCCTGTGGAATGACCATTCTTAGCTACCTCTTAGGCGACAGATATAAAACAAATCCAGCAGCAGATCTTTACTCAAAGAGATATAGAGAAACCGGCAACCAATTCTACAGAACATAAACGTTAGGCAATCACCGTACTAGACAGAGCCAATAAGTCACCCTAGTGATAGTTCACATGACGGACTACAAGTCGATGCAGACAATTCAACTGCAACAAGATAGCAGGAGAAAATAATGCTAAAACCAGGGCCAGGAATAGGGCTAGTGGTTCAGGCATAGCACAAAGGTCATGCAAACAGATAAGCGCAGAAGTGATGTGCGAGGGATAAACCGAGATACACGGTTGCTTTTTCACTAAGTTCCTTTGTTGCTTTTCTCCTAACCCTTCCACAGGAATTTCTTAACATCAGGAAACAACGATACAAGGATTTCCATCTCCAATGGAGCCAAAGACTAATTATTATTTGGCTTTGGGGTATAAAGATGATATGGAGCAAAATGGCTCATAAAATTGTTTGTGCTTCTTATATTGTGAAATAGCAGTCAGTCGATGTGATTTCTCAAAGCAATGTTCATTTTGGGTCATCCGTGCGCATTCTCTCTAAGTTTCAGTAGGAGTAAGGTTTGCGCACATCGGAACCCCGACCCCCCCCCCCCACCCTTACCCGGCCTTATGGCCGGAGCCTTAAAGGCGCTAGGGTAATAATGTTAATGTTGACGTTGTTGTTGTTGTTGTTGTTGCAGGAAACCACAATAAAAGCTCCCCTGCCCCCTCTTTCCCACCAACACTCAAATCAATGCTTTCTCCTCTTTGTCATTTCCCCAAAAAAGTAACAGCGGACCAGAAATTTTACCCTCAAAGAATTGCATATGTTAAATGACATTGTAATTGCATAGCATTTCAATGAATCTGTGCAAAATGGCCTCACAATTCACGCACCCACATTCTTACATAAATCGCCACAACTTAGAGAAACGAAAAATGAAAAAATTACCTGGAACTGGCCCTCCTCTTCACAACAAGAAAGCAGAATGTCTCCCAAACATTCTAGAAGCACAGCCAAGAGGTTCCATTCTTTTACAAGACGTGGGGTTAATGTTGGCACAGTAAAAATCTGTACAGCAAACATTGGTAAAAGAGGATATTTCTTAAAACTGTCACTGGATGCTCTGAGCATTTCAGCCATAGGGACAGGGTAATAATCTATAAATACTTTGGCAAACTCATACTTAAAAATAGGCTCAGCCAGAAGCTTCAAAAGCAATTCATGCAGCTTCTTTGTGACCTCTGCACTCAGGAACCTCTCAGCCCTCACCAACACATTTAGTAAATCGACAGTTGCAATCAACCTTTTGGAGATAAAACTAATCAAGCTTTCACTTTGACAGCAAAAATCTAGTAGCGTCTCAATCACGACATAAGAGAGCCCGTTAGCAACCTTTCTCAGCTCAGTTGGATGATGACTGACACCTAAATCTTCTCTTGTTGTGGCTTCAGCGTGCATCAATTTGTCTTTCCAGTAATTTAATAGAACATCCAGCACCGGCCCAACAGAACTGGCAATGTCATCTGGAAGGGGGACTATTTGTTCTGCACCTTTATGCTTAGAACAGAAGCCCTCACGTTTCCAGGCACTCTCGTCCCCACAATCACAGCAACCCCCTCCAGTGTATATGATAGAATAGTCATGATTCTTGTGATTTCCATTCTGAAAACAAGGAACACAAATTGCACAGGTGGGGTCATGCTCACAAGTTCGGCAGCGAAATGCTAAATCATTTTTTCCCCAAACAGAACCACATACACCGCGCTGGCCTACACTTGAGTTAGCTAGATTTTCCAAAGCAGTACACGGATCACCCTCAAACATCAACCACATTAACCAAACCACACTTTCACTGTACTCGTCTCTCAACTTATGACAGTCCATAGCTTTCTTTGACCCAGATTTCCCTTCATTGACTGCGTTAGCGATATCTGCATCAGTTGGTAAAATGGCTTGAATTATCTCCGGTAACAGGGACTTCCTGTTTTTTACATAAGAAACCAAACCAAGCTGAAGATCCTCTAAGTGATCCTCAGGAACTCCAAATATAGCTAGCCTCTGCCCAAAAACCAAGAGCAAAAAGAAAAGAAACAAAATAAGTTAACAGGTTGACATATCATATCAAACACAAAGAAAGGTAGATTTTTAAGCAGGATTAGCGACCGATTTTATTGAATGCTCAATCAAACTTTCATTTACCTTCTCCAGTTAATGAGCAAGCATGTCAAACAATATCATCTTGTTACCATCTTTACAGAATTAGGGCAACTGCATGCAATCTACCCTAGATTGAATGTAATTCTCTTGAAAAGTACAGTACGGCTAAAATGAGAAATTCCCTAAAAAGCTCGTACTTTGCAATAGAAAATGCTATTCAGAAATTATTAGATATATTATTAAAAAATTGGACAACTTCACATAATTAACCCCACCGCCCGCCTCTCTCCCAATATTCACTAAAAAAAATCTCTGAGAAAATTCTAAAGGTCCCTCCATGAAAACGTCACTCCATATGAGGGTGCTAATATAGAGACAGAGCATTAGAGGCTGTTTGTCTAATCCTTACTTTAATGTGCTAGTTAATAGGGCTTTGAAGGAGTGGTTGAATTGCACCCAAAGTCTTAAACAAGGAAATCGACTGGACTCTTGCTTATCTACTCAGATGTTAATGTCCAAGGTCGAATGTTGGATAAAGGCAGCTGACATTGAAGCCATTCGTGTGGGTATCGTGTATATCAAAGTTAAACGCCTTCAATGTCGGAATTCTAAGAATGTTGAGGGAACCATTCAGAGTGTGTTTGGAAACAAGGATTTGATTCTCAAATCTAAATTTGACACAAATCCCATGTTTGGGAACTCTAAGAATTTGAGAATTTGAATTTGTGTCAAATCCTTTGGAATTTGTATCAAATCCAATTAGACCAAAAGCAAATGACACCTCAAGAGGTGTCATTTTGAAATCCCACCCTCCCCAAACATTTGATTTATATTTGAATTCCACATTCTCAAATGATGGAATTGAAATGATTACAAAATTTCAAATTCATGTTTCCAAACGCTACCTCAAAGTAATTAAATTTGCATTTGTTCTCCAGTTTCTGACAGACCGTCCCCGACTAAAAGTACCCGTTTTCACAAGCTACTCATCGGTATCACAAATTAAACAAGTTAAAGACAGCGAGTGGCTCTTTCTTGTTCCTAATGGGACGGACGGGCGTGGTGGTCGCTACCTAGTCACCGGCAAAAACGATAACAAATCAACCTCCTACCTAAAGTCTAACCAAACCAGTAAAACCCGACAACTACCTACCACAGTAACAAAATAAAATTCGCATCAAATAGATAAAAAATGTCAACAACTACCACAGTAAAAACCCGATAGGCGAAAAATAGAAAGGTAAAACTGAGAGCAGGTAAAAAAAAAAAAGAGTTTACCTGTATGACACGATCGCGAAGGGAGAGAGAGGGGGAGGAGAAGGAGGCGGAAGAGGCGGAGGAGGATGAGGAAGACGGAGAATCGCCGCCGCCGGTAGACTGCGGCGAATCGATATCCATTCGGAATAATAACTTGCGCAACCAATCAACACACCGACAGCAGTAGTTACCGCCGCCGTTGTTAGTGCTGCTGTGGTTGTTATTGGTGGTGGTCGATCCTAATTCTACAGTTTCACTTTGGCTACCCAGCGTTGCTTTTTTTTTTTGTATTTAATGAATAATAAAATAAATCATCGATCAATTGGAGTGACGGATTGAATTGTCACCGGAGAAAATCGACGGCGTGTTGAGGAAGTTGTCGGAATTTTTGAGAAAGGGAAAGGGAAGAAAGAAGATGATGATGATGATTCTTTTTTAGGGCGGAGGAGGATATTGTTGTTGGGAGGTTTCTGGGTGAAAGGGAAAGGAGTGGGTTTTTAATCGGGGAAATGTGACGGGGTTGCTAATCGCAAAACAACTTGGTTAGCATTGGAGTATTTTTTTAAGGGGACTTGGGATGACCCGTAAAAAGGTTTGTAACGCTTGGTTATTGGGTTAATTGAGAGTAGCTTTTTTGTTTTGTTTTGTTTTGAGGTCCGTAATTGGGTAACTTCAAAACGTGAGAATTGGTTCGTTTTGAGTTTTTTGCCAGCATTTGTCACAGGTTTGGTCTTAGTTTAGGCTCAAAATGTCAAAAAAAAAGCCCGCAAAAATATGGGTCGGGATTGGCCGAGCTCGTGGCACGAAATTTGGCGTTGCGTGCATGGAGGCTATTTGCCTAGGTTGACTTGACCATAAGCGCTTTTTCCAATTTCAACCCGAAGTTTGGCACATTCTCAGTTTGACAGTTTCTGATCACCTCTAGACTATACCTTTCTCGAGTGCAATTTCCTCAGCATCCTTGGGTCGGGCGTGTTCTCATAAAAGAGAGTGGGATAAGTAATTGGGTGGTTACTTCCAAAATACAAGTCAAATCTTGACTATTAGACCAACCTTGATTGGGAGGTTTCTAGGGGAAAGGAGGGTGTGAATTGTGCGAGGGTAAAGTACGACAACAAAGAGAGAAAAATGTGACGGCGTGCTATGCAAAACCTGATGAGTCGTTAGGACTACATAACTAATATTTTGGGTAAATTTTGGATTGGGTTTGGGTTAATTCGTTTCCGCTCTTATTCTATTTGCTAGGTATCAAGATGGGATGAGGTTGTTTTTTTATTGTTTTTTTAAAGATAAGTGGAGTACAAGGAAAAGCAATTAGGTACCCCAACTACCATAGCTGCACGGGCTGCACCCAATGTCGGAGGAACGAAAAGAAGAAAGAAGAAGGCTAGCTGGAACCAATGACTCAGACGACGTAGTAGGAGGGTGGACAAGCCGAGCACAAAGAATTGCTAAGCAACTGGTCCAACCAAATTCCCATCTAAGAACCCAAAACACCGGAGAAAAGGCCCAACCCAAACCCAACACAACAAAGCCTCTAAGAAAATATAACACTGGACCAAAGTTAAGGCCCAAAAAAAAAAATGTAACGAGGTCCAAACATAAAAAAAAAAAAAAAAAAAAAACTTAATACATAGAACTAACTACACCTGTCAAAAACTAACTCGAACCGAAAAATTGCCCCGGACTTGACCCGAAAATAACCAGGAAAACCTATTCTTCTCAACCCGGACTCGAAAATGACACGAAATCCTGGGTCATAACCCGAGCCGAATCCGGTCAGCCCGTTTGGTCAAATTAATTATGCAAAATATATATTATTATGTTAATGAAAAAATAAAAAAAATAAAAATAAAAATATTAATAATTGATTTATTCAAGATAGATAAGACACAATATAATTAAACTATATTATTATCCAATAAAATACATAAATACTTGTGAAATAGTAAAAAAAAAAAAAAAATTGATGCGGGAGCATGGGGTAAGGGCTTTCAACTTATAATGTCAACAATCTGATCCAAAAGATTCAAAAAAAGTCTCATTGAAATGAGACTATTAATGTTGCATATTTCTGGGAATTAAACAGTTTCAGTGATTTTCACCTCACTTTGGAGCTTCATATACTTGGATATATATGGGATATGGCTATGGTTCTTATATGGGTGTAAAGTTCATTGTTCAAGCTCTATTATGACACCATTTAGGGCTCCACTGAAGCTACCAACAATATTTTATGAAGGCTCAAAGCTAGGGCATCAGAATGCGAGACCTGGAGAAATGGAACTGACCTGATGTCACTCAGAGGCGCATATCTTCTAAACCATGGAAAAATTTGGGTTTATTCTTTTTCATATTAAAGCTAAGATCCACATCTTTAATTTAACATATTATGGGTTCACAAAAGATATTGGAGCACAAAGTTATGGCCTTTGCAATCAGGAACCAGCGCATGAAGAACTATTGCAGTAATGTCCGGAAATGCATCTCAATGCGTGGAAGGGGCATTTTTGTCTTTTTACCTGGTTGTCACACACTCTCTGAAGTTGTCATATGGTCCAAGGAATATCCTAAGGTCATAGAATGTGAGAAATGAAACATGTGACTGCTTTTGGCTGAGATAAAAAGGCTCTGAAAACGACATCACCTGTCATTGTCACTCTTGTGGTCCAAATCTCTTACAACAGCTATTTCCTGCATTACGGACCAGATAAGCACGATTTTGAGCAGCTATTCTTCTAGCATACACCTCACCACACTCACATAAGGAAGAAGACAAGGGAGGAGGCTTGTACCATCCAATAGGAATTTAGTTTCTTTTTTTTTTTTTCTAATTTATGCATTTTATTTGTTTTAATGACAGCTATGATGTCCTTCCTTTATCTGAGCCATATGATTAGATGTTAATCAAAGGCTAAGAATCATTTCCAAGCCTCTATATATAGAGTGCAAGTTGTAAGGTTTTAGACAGCTTTTGATGAATGAAAAACATGAGTTTTACTCTGAAAATCCTTCGTGGTTTACGGTGACCTTTGTGGCGCCTTTTGCCGTCGTGGCTGTGTTCGAGTGTGTCTTGCACTAAATCTATCCCTCAATTGATTAAGCCTTCATGGTTTTCAATTGTTTCTTTCTATCTTTCAAAAAAAAACCTAGAAAAATCATACAAAAATAAGTTCTTTTTCCTGTTTTTAGTTTTACCATTTATAGGGAATTTTCAGACTTTCTTTTAATCTTTCAATACCACTCAAATCCTATAAATCCCATGGTTTTACGTATCAAATTGGTTATCAGAGCTTTGGTTGTGATTTCCTTATCAAAGATTCAAACTTTAAACACAAATCTACAAAAAAACCTTCATCCCACATCAATCCTAACAACAAAAAACCATGAAAATGAGTGAGGAGAGATTAGAAAGGCTTGAGAGTAGTTTGGAAACATTAACAGGTCATATGAACTTGATGACGACAGCATTAAATCACCTGACACGCAACCCTGAGGATTTGACTCACCCAAGGAGGACGGGAAGAGGACAAAGGAACGGGAATGGGCCTGATTCAGAGGAGTATGGCAAAGGGCAATACCAAGAGGAGGTTGGCAAGCATGTTAAGGTAGAAATTCCTGATTTTTTTGGTAGTTTAAACCTTGATGAATGCTTAGATTGGTTATGTTCTGTGGAAAGAATGTTTGAGTATAAGGGTTATGATGATGTTGAGATGTTTAAAGTTGCTATCTTGAAACTGAAAGGGTATGCTTCACTGTGGTATAAGACTTTAAAAGCTCAGAGATTTAATGAAGGAAAACCTGCTATAAATTCTTGGATTAAACTGAGGAAAAAGATTAAAGACAAGTTTATTCTTTCTGATTATAAACCACGAAAGAGCCTTCCTTTTCTATCCTTAAACCATAAACATTTATACACTGATCTTGAGGATATGATGTCTTCATTTGGTGGTTCAAATAGAAGGGAAAACCAGGAGAAAAGCAATAAGAAATCCAAAGAGAAGGAGACTGCACTTAAGGCTGATGTGGAGAAGGAAATGGAGGATTATCTTCCTTCTCTTGAGTCTAAGATGGTAGTGGATGAACTGCAAGTTGAGTTGGCTGTATGTGATGTGGGTAAGCTTACTCTAGATGAAGAAAAGTCAGCAACTTGCTTGGTTTCATGTCATGAGACAGTAGAATATGTTGATGTTGCTCTTGGTGCATTGTCTTGCTCATATGTGAGTTCTATTGAGTCTAAACATCAACCAAAGGCTGTGTCTTTCTCCTAGAAGCAATGTGGGTGAATTCATAACTGTGTTTGATGGGAAAGATATATGGGGTTCAAGGAGAAAAGACCAAACAGTTGATGGTTATTGTCTAGTGCAAGGGAATGTCATCAGAAAACTGTTATGTGGCTGCACAGTGCGTCTTTGGGCTTGTTCCGACTTTATGGAAGGCATGGAGTCTGAATCTTTGGGATGTTTTGAGGATGAGTTTGTGAGAGTTTATTTGATGGAGTTTTGTGTTGGGAATCAAACTGTCAACATGGTTGTATCTCTGAAGGATTATATGCATGTGTATGGGTGAAAACATGGTGAGTTTGATGGCTAAAAAGGATTACAGATGTGATGCTCCAGCAAATAGGTCTCAGGTGATGTCTTGGGAGTCATATGATGTTGATTGCAAGCCAAAACAGCAGTTGTGGCACTCGTTTCAGAGAGGAATTTTGAAATGTTGCAGAAAGTTCAGTTTTGCGTTGTCTGATCGTATGTGCTGTTTGGGCAAGCAAACGAGCTTAAATTTTCAAGTTCCTTACCATTCTGGAATGGCAAGACAAGTAGCTAAACCATGGAATTGGGTTAAGCAGCAAAAGAGTTGTGGATTGACTGCAGTTTGTGAATTTGTAAAGACTGACCTGCAGCCTGATTTCAGGGAATGCCAGATTTTGATGTTCAACTTCAAAGAGCAATATCTTCTTGTTCAGACATCTGACTTGGTTGATTCTTGTGTGAAAATTGAAGAGCATGAAGCCAAATTTAATATGAATCAAGTTTCATTCAAGGATCAGAAATGTTTGAATTCTATAGCCATTTTAGTGCAGGGTGTCTTTCTGAAATTTCTCCTGACATTGGGTTAAGCTTCACAAGCATGAATTCAGAGTTTGGGTATGGTAATGACTCATATGGAGGGACCAACAACAACAAGTTTGACGCATTAAGGCTTGAGGAAACCTTCACCAACACTAGGCTGATCATTCTGTTGTTTGATCCAGGGGGGTCATAAAATGTCGTAAGGGTATCGAGTGTGATGCATACTTGGCCTATGATGGAAGCAACTGTAGCTACTTCTTTTCATTGAGCAAGACTGAGGCAGGTACAACAAAGGAAATATGCAAGTCCCAAACTGAGCTCTTTCCTCTCACTTTTGACCCTGGTGGTACACGAGAGATGCTAGCAAAGGGGCTGTCAGAAATCAATGCTAAAATTGAAAAGCTGCAACAAGTTGATATTTGCGTTGGACATGGTTTTGTTCATCCTAAGATGTGTGCTTCAACACTTACACTTAATGGTAATGGTAATGCAAAGCCAAGACATGGATTTAAGGTCTTTGATCCAGGAGGAAGAGAATAAGGTTTTGGCAATCTAAAAATAATACCATCAGTCCTTTGGTATTGATGAGCTAAGGGTGTATGTGAGTTTGTGGAGATTGGTGTTAATATCAGCTCGAAATTTGAGGACAAATTCTTTCAAACCTGGAGAGTTTGATGCGGGAGCATGGGGTAAGGGCTTTCAACTTTTAATGCCAACAATCTGATCCAAAAGATTCAAAAAAATTCCCATTAAAATGAGACTATTATGTTGCATATTTCTGGGAATTAAGCTGACAGTTTAAGTGATTTTCACCTGACTTTGGAGCTTCATATACTTGGATATATATGAGATATGGTCATGGTTCTTATATGGGTGTAAAGTTCATTGTTCAAGCTTTATTATGACACCATTTAGGGCTCCATTGAAGCTACAAGCAATATTTTATGAATTTTGGGTTTATTCTTTTAAACCATGGAGAATTTTGAGTTTATTCTTTTTTTCATATTAAAGCTAAGATCCACAGCTTTAATTTGACATATTATGGTTCACAAAAGATATCGTAGCACAAAGTTATGGTCTTTGCAATCAGGAACCAGCGCATGAAGAACTACTGCAGTAATGTCCGGAAATACATCTCAATGCGTGGAAGGGGCATTTTTGTCTTTTCACCTGGTTGTCACTCACTCTCTGAAGTTGTCATATGGTCCAAGGAATATCCTAAGGTCATAGAATGTCAGAAATGGGGCATGTGACTGCTTTTGGCTGAGATAAAAAGACTCTGAAAACGACATCACCTGTCATTGTCACTCTTGTGGTCCAAATCTCTTACAACAGCTATTTCCTGCTAAGCACAAATTTGAGCAGCTATCTTTCTAGCATACACCTCACCACACTCACATAAGGAAGAAGACAAGGGAGGAGGCTTGTACCATCCAATAGGAATTTAGTTTCTTTTATTTTTGCTAATTTCTGCATTTTATTTGTTTTAATGACAGCTATGATGTCCATCCCTTATCTGAGCCATATGATTAGATGTTAATCAAAGGCTAAGATTCATTTCCAAGCCTCTATATATAGAGTGCAAGTTGTAAGGTTTTAGACAACTTTTGATGAATGAAAAACATGAGTTTTACTCTGAAAATCCTTCGTGGTTTACGGTGACCTTTGTGGCGCCTTTTGTCTTCGTAGCTGTGTTCGAGTGTGTCTTGCACCAAATCTATCCCTCAATTGATTAAGCCTTCGTGGTTTTCAATTGTTTCTTTTTATCTTTCAAAAAAACCCAGAAAAATCATACAAAAATATTTATAAGGAATTTTCAGACTTTCTTTTAATCTTTCAATACCACTCTAATCCTATAAACCCAATGGTATTACGTATCAAAAATATTTTAACGAGAATAATTATTGAAAATAAAGGGCGCAAGCATGTATTTTTTAACTCGTTGGCCAACCCGTAACCCGACCCGAACGCGTATTAACCCGCGTATAGTCGACCCATATTTACCCGAACTCAGAACCCGCCGGTCCAACCCGTTTGGCAGGTCTAAATCACTAACCCTAAAGACACTAGGGTACAACCCTCACCGCCAAATCTTCGCTAGCAGCTACATTGTTTTTGAATTGTTGATATCATTAGATTTGTCCATGAAAGGATTCAATGATTCATTAAAAGTTGAAATATGCGGACTCATCTAAACACACCTGCATTAGACTTGACAAAAGTAACATAAACTCACACACCTTATTTGAAAAACGTGACTCGAACGTCCGAATTGGACCAGAAGGTGACAATCTTGATTGACCCAAAGCTCCGATCATCCAATGAGATACAAATTAACTCGAACTTAGTTTGACCAAATTCTGACCCGAGCCAAGCTTCATGCAACCCAAAACAACAAATTGTAAATGACCCGAAAATTGATGGAATTAACAGTATAACAATTTTAGATGCCCAATCTACTTATAAAATTTGGATTTAAGATATTATGATCATTAGATGATAATCCAATATTAAATTGATCTAAAATTGACGAAAAAATGACTCGATTTGAATCAACATGATCAGAATTAGACACGAACAAGACAAGCTCTAGGACGAGAATAGATTAGAATTGACCTATCCTAGCCCCAAGCCACTGCACCCGAGATATTAGTCATCGGAAAGTGATTGAATCCTAAGTAACCCCATTCGGACTATTTGTTTGGCTCGCCTCCTTTCAAGTCGTGTGCAAAAGTATAATATCGGAACCCAAATATTGGCCATTCACTCCATTTATTATTTCTCAAATTCTTAGTGTGCACACTATATTCAAATTGTTAAAAGGTCATTTGCAATTGATCAAATGCTAACTACGTATTACTCTTAACCATCAAAGAAAGAACATAAGAATAAACAATTATTCCACTATTATCTTTCACGCATCATAACCAAAATTTAGATAAGAGAAATGCCACCGAGTAGTTTTCGGCCAATGTTGGTCGGACATCAAAGGCAGTTGGTTAAGCTTTGCTTTAAAGGTGCTTTAGCTTTGAGCATTCCTTCTACGCTAAAATGTGCCCCTTTCGATTAATTTTCAGCGACTCTTATTTGTACTCAACAAATTTTTTTTTTTTTTTTCCTTTTTTTTTTTTTAGCAAAAAAAAAAAAAAAAACAAATTTCTGTTTTTTTGGGCTACTCCACTATTTTCTATGTTTGTGACGCAAACATTTTGCCACTTTTTTGTCACAATACTTTCCAATCATTACTCAATAATCGCAATATTCCTCTTGAACAAGGTTTCGGATATGACGTGTTCATTAAATCGTAAAATTGTTAGTATAATGCTGGAGTAAGCACTATGATCCCCCGTTTCATTTTATAGTTTTGTCTGGCCATGTTGTAAAAATTAATACATATAATATTCTGCATTGCATTCTATCAAACTCACTTGAATGTATGCCAATCGAGTTTTTCATTTAGTCTACAAATAGCCGCCAACATAGCTAGTCAAAACCGCAATACGAAAGGGGGAGGTCATTTTGGGTAGAAAGGAGTATTAATTAGTGTGGGTTGGTAATTAATTTAATATATAAGAAACGATAATTAGGTCCCAATTCAAATTTCGCCCTTAGCTGAGAGCCTGAGACACTTGAATTAGACCCAACCCACAGCTTAGCTGACCCAAAACTAAGAATGACCCGAATATATAATCCGAAAGGTGACGCATTTCGAATAGACACGATCCGAACGTGACCCAAATGACCTGCTTGTCAGATTTATAATCTATTTGTCAGGTCTAGACCTAGCTACTACCGTCTCAACTGAAACACTCCACATTTTTCTTTTGTCAAACACTATAAACTTTGACCATTAATATCTTAAAATATACTCCGTATAATGAATTATAGGAATAATATGACACAAAATATTTACCCTTGTTTTGATAAAAGCTTGCATGATAGATACATTTTTATAAAAAAAAAATTTCTATGTATAAATTAAAATAAAATTGTTGAAATGACGTTTTGAAACCATGAAAGTTATCTAAGGTTGTTAACTTGGGACGGTATGAGTAACAAGATAAGTTAACTTTACAAATAAAAGTAAAAAAGAACTTCAATGTAGGTGTACGATTCTACAACTACAAGTCTACAACGGCCAAAAGTGGAGACTTATGATTAGTTGTGACTTATGAATCATGATGCAAATTTTTCCTTAAATTGACGCACAAATTAGTGGTGCCCTCACAACATTCTCTTTCACACTTAATAATGCACTGCACAAGTGCACAGAGTGGCTATGCAACATTTCCATCATCTCCAGTACTCTTTCAATCCTCCATCTCTTGTGATGTTAATGCTTCTATCCCGACTCTTCTTTGTCTAATCTTATTAGCTTTAGTTTAGACTTTTTAGATATATTTTACTCCGTCCGTATCCTTTTTCAAGTAATTTAATTAGATCGGTTCAACAAGCAATTTGCAAATAATCAATCAAGTTTTCACTAGAATGAAATGAAGTAGGTTCGTGAGTTATGTGTTGTCCGCTTGCTTTATATATCTATACACCCTATGTCCCTATGTGCTACCAGACACTAAACAACATTTAAAAAAAAAAAGAAAATGAATGCATATAAAAAATCAACGCATTTAGGTACATAATCGGACCATGCACACCTTAAATTTCACGTTTTGATCCAAACCGAATCTGAAATGTATGGACCGATTCCTCAAAATATTTTGATTTTGATTGCGGCCCAAGTTTTGATCGGTGCACACTCTACTTTAGCATACGTAGTTCAATCATTAATCAACTAAGTGCGAATTGTTAGAGTGCATATATCGTACGTAGATGATTAAGAATGCATCTGCTGGTGAAGGACACAAAACGTCCAAACCCAATTTTTTGGACCCTTATATGAGTTGTATCATTCATGTACCCGTTTATTTTCTGATGTGGAGTTTGAATCCTAAGAACATATCAAACTATTCATGCATGTCCAAGGTTCCAAGCTAAGATACAATTGAAAAGAAAAGGTGAAAGAGGATTATCATAAACTTTACAAGCTTAATTAAGATTCTCTGAAAAATCGCATTCGTCTCAATTAGGAGTATGCTACTCCAAAATAAATTAGACTAATTTCTTGGTACGTAGTACTAGGCTACTAATCTACCAACAATAACTTTTTGTTTTATATATGGTCGATTTGTTCATTTATTAATTTCACTTTTCAACGGGAGACGATTTCACATTTATTCCTAGTAAGATACGGAGTATATATGAATAATGGCTACAAAATTTCATTGAATATTAGGTGAAAATTAACTAATAATCTTAAATCAATTTGAAATTGCCTACAATAATAATAGCAAAATAAATGGTCCATGTACAACTATATATTTAGAATTATTACTATGATATTTTTTTAGCTAAAAAGTAAAGCGGTGTAACCATAAAAAAAAGGCAAAGACAATTTGTATATCTTACATCATAATCTATAAGTATGTATGTAATTAAAATTTTGTAATTTCCCTCACATAAAGAAATCTAGCTTTAATACTTTGAAAGTTAAAAGAGATGATAGAGTATAGACCAACAACAAACAAAAGAGAGATAAGTAGGCACCACCAAAAAATAGAAAAGAATATATGACAACTAAAAATACAAAAGAAGGACCTTATAGTAAGAGCCAAATAAATAATATAAACAAATTTAATTAATTAACAATAGAAATAAAATAAAATAACAGTATAACCAATGGCACTCTCTTTTCTTTTCTCACATTTCTTATCCCAACCTCACACCTTCTCACCTTCCTCCCAAAAAAAAAAAGAAAAAAAAAAAAGAGAAAAAAATAATTCAATCCAAACGCTATAAATTGGACCCAAAACGTAACCCTTGTTTTCCCCTCACAACCTAAACAAGAACACAAGCAAAAAAACACAAAACATGGCTTCAAAGACACACTTTTCATATTTAGCATTTTCCTTTGCAATTCTCTCTTGCTATGCTTTAGCAAACGTTGCGGCGAGTAATGAACCCTTTAAACTAGCATCCACAACATTGTTCCCAAAACTACAAGCGGAGCGTTTGATAAAACAACTCAATTTGTTCCCACACCAGTCTTTTAACCACCGGGCCGAGGGCGAATTGTCGTCGCTCTCGGCCGAGGTTGAGGGCCCGAGGCTGGTTGAGAAGACGTTCAAAATATCCGAGTTGGGTGACCCGGCTACTTCAGTTGAGAATTTGGGTCACCATGCAGGGTATTATCGTCTTCCTCATACTAAAGATGCCAGGTTTGTACATACTACTACTTGTTTACATTAGCATGTTCCTTGAGATTTGATTTTTGTCGTGGGGGTTGGTGTGATTGTTTACCTGAATTTTTGACCTTGGGATACGAGTTTTAACTGTTTTGTTGATTTTAATCGTGTTCTTTCGCAGTTTTTCCCATTTTCTCACCTCCACTTTTGCGTAATTAGGGCCACCCTACGCGGTCATGTTTTATATGTTGTACGTTATACACTCAATATGATAGTTATCGAGATAACAAGCGAGGGATGATAAGACGTCATTTGATGATTGGTTTCATTAGTACTATCTGATTTAGCGGTGTTGTGTAGTTGTGTTTAGGTTAGATCACCGTACCGTTATGAAAGAACATCGTAAAGACGTTACGTGATGGTCTTAGGTCATTAATTTGATGGTTAACTAAAGCAAATTTTGTATGGTAAACAATCATTTTGGAGAAGGCATATTTTTTGTTTATGGTAAAAATCTTAAAGCAATCATTTTATGGAATGTTTTCGTTGGGATCATTTCCCTTTTATGCGTTTTTTTAATACGGAAAAATCCTTTATTATAACATGCCATAGACAAAGTGTGATATTAGGAAGATGCTGTTACTTATTATAATGCTAAAGATTTCATTTGATGTTGAGTTACGTTCAAGCAACCTAATGCTAACTTCAGTTGATCGCATATTAAAAAAAAGGATGATGTAACTAATAAAGTGTTATTGGGATTTGGGAGTGATTTGCTGAAACTCCTATCATTGCTATTGAGTGTAGAAGTTTAGAAAATTATAATTAATACAACCATCACAAAACTTATTTTTATGACGCGGAAACCAAATTTTATTCATCATATAGGAAGTAATGTAGTATATCGCTCGCTATCACTACTAAGCGCTTACCTCCCTATATCGTGTAAATGAGTGTGATTGAGTGTAGTTTACAAAAGTTCCTATCATTGTTATTGAGTGTAGAAGTGTAGTATTGGTGTGTTGAGTAAGACTTTTACAGCTTTACAACCTTCAATAATTTGTGCACAATCATTACAGTTTTGGATCAAATTAACTAAACAACACTTATAGCAGCCAAGAATAACATACGAGCTGTCTGCATGTGGACCGTCGCAAAATTATTGAATAGTTTTGACGTATCGTATTCGTCACAATACAAAAACGATTTGTAATGTGGAACGATTCCACTATCAGTCAGTTTATGATTAGCTAATTTCTTTGATTGTGATTGGCACAAGTGCTAATTTGTCAATGTACGATGTTTCCTTGTAAGAAACGCATTAATGAATACAGAAAATGATACTCCTATCTTGTTATTGAGTGATGTACTAATTTTGCGTTTTTTATACTCCTTTCTTTTGGGTTCACACAAAAGATATGAACAATGACACTTAAAATAATCTACAACGGTTAGAATAATTTAGGAAAAAATTACAATAAACTTATAAACGCTACAAATGTAGGTTGAGTAGTGATGGTACTCTGTACTCATGACCTGAACCGTAATCTATCAACATCAAAATTTACCCTTATGTTCACATCTTCACCAAAAAAAAGGAACAACGACGAAGACAAGGGGATAAACGGAACTTGAACGAATAGAACGAATAGAACTCGATAACTTGCACTCGGTTTCCTAAGATGAATAGGACAGAGGACATCGAGCACATTAGTGTTGCGTGTAGCATTACTCGAGATAATAGGTCCTAACTAAGTAGTAATTTCTGATGATGAAACATCATTGTGCAGGATGTTCTACTTTTTCTTCGAATCGAGGAACAGCAAGGAGGATCCTGTGGTCATCTGGTTGACAGGAGGACCAGGGTGCAGCAGTGAGCTAGCTCTCTTCTATGAAAATGGTCCTTTTCAAATTGCCAACAATATGTCTCTGGTCTGGAATGATTTTGGCTGGGACAAGGTATCATCTTTCACACAACTTTTCAGATCAGTTCTTAATGTTTTAGATAATAGCGCGAAATGTAGCTGTAGACTGTAATAACTGTTTCTTCTTTGATTTTGCAGGCATCAAACCTCATCTATGTCGACCAGCCAGTCGGAACTGGTTTCAGTTACACTTCTGATGACGATGATCTCCGTCATGACGAAAGTGGTGTCAGCAATGACTTGTATGACTTCTTGCAGGTATGTTCTGCTCGTGTTTCTTCACGTGGAGGAATAACAAAGATGTTACAGCCCACACATATCATGTTCCTGAAAATGCAATGATTTAGTAGCTAATAGGTTCTGAGAATTTGTAGGAATTCTTCAAAGCGCATCCTCAATACGCCAAGAACGACTTCTTCATCACTGGTGAATCCTATGCTGGGCACTATATCCCTGCATTTGCCTCTAGGGTTCACCAAGGTAACAAGGCTAAAGAAGGAGCTCCTATAAACCTCAAGGTATTTCTTTTGCGCTTCTGCATCACGGTTTATTATCCTCGCCTCATGAATTTCTAAGTCGATTGTCTTTGCTGTGATCCTTGATCAGGGATTTGCCATTGGTAATGGTCTAACAAACCCTGAAATCCAATACGAAGCATACGCAGACTATGCTTTGGATAACGGGATACTTACTCAGTCCGACCACACCAGCGTCAGCAAGATGTACCCTGCTTGCGAGCAGGCAATTAAGCAGTGCGGTATGCGCCATTCTGTCTCCTTTAGATTAGTTTTACAGTCAGTCAGTCAGCCAGCCTACAGTTCTCAAGTCCTTTTTAGATGTTTGACTCTTCTTGGGTGTTTACTGTTTAGGTACTGATGGTAAAGACACTTGCTTGACTGCATACTTTACCTGCACCAACATCTTCAACACGATAATGCAATACGCAGGAGACAAAAATGTAAGTAACATCAGCTCTTCCATTGTGAAGACCAGGATACCATTGAGACAAGCTAATCACCAATATTTATCTTTGGTTTGTAGTACTACGATATCAGGAAGAAGTGTGTGGGTGACCTCTGTTATGATTTTTCAAACATGGAGAAGTTTTTGAACCAGAAACCGGTTAGGAAAGCCTTGGGCGTTGGGAACATTGACTTCGTATCATGTAGCACAGAGGTATATGAAGCTATGCAGATGGACTGGATGAGAAATCTGGAAGTCGGGATCCCTGCGCTCTTGGAGGACGGGATCAAGTTGCTGGTGTATGCAGGGGAGTATGATCTGATATGCAACTGGCTTGGTATGACACTAAACCATGAGGTCTATCGAACTCAGATTTGCCACCTTTCTGTAATAATTGAACTGAAGTTCTCTGTTTCTGTTTGTGGCAGGGAATTCAAGGTGGGTCCACGCCATGGGCTGGTCAGGACAGAAAGATTTCGGAGCAGCTCCCACAGTATCCTTCAGCGTAGATGGCGCTGAAGCAGGGCAGCTAAAAACTCATGGACCCCTTTCTTTTCTCAAGGTCTAGGCCTCTTCCATCTTACATCTCCTTCTTCTACATAGGTTGGTTGAACATAGTGGTTGCTAAGCTGTGTAACTTGTTTCTGACGACAGGTGCATGACGCCGGTCACATGGTTCCAATGGACCAGCCGAAGGCTGCTCTCGAGATGCTCAAGAGGTGGACTAAAGGAGCCTTAGTTTCAACTGAGAAAACAGACGAGATTTCTACTGAGTGATAACCTTGTCTAGCATAAGGAAGGGTCAAAACTCAGAAATGCTTTACAGGGAAATAGATGACAGCCCATAAGCTGGCCTCAGCTGAGTTTAGAAGTGTTGATACTTGATAGAGCTCACAAATACAAGTCATTGTGCTGTATCTGAAATCTTATAAGACAATGGCTTCCGAAAGTAATTCTTTCACATCATACAAATAAATTATCCATAAAATTGGTCTCACAATATTATCCAAACATCTACTTTCGAAATGAGCTTACGCAATTCTGAATGTTTGATTTCTATGATGTGAAATAACTGGATATCCCATTTTCTGACCATACGAAATTAAAACCCTGACTGCAACTCATACTGAACATTAACAATGTGCAACAGCATATCACAACTTTTTTATTTTTTTTTTTATTTTTTTTTTTTGTTGGGACAGAATATCACAACTTGTTTAAGTTGACAAACTCACAAACATACTGGCCAAAGCCACTGTTATTGTATTTGTAATAAGCATAATTGCCCGAAACTAGGTGTGAATCTTTAAGTATGCTTGTTCATTCGTCAAAGGACAACGTTAACAACTGTTTACAAGCTTTGCCAATTTAAAGGTAAGTCCTCAGGATGCTTATAATCTCTCAGCTTAATTTAACAATTGTGCATTTTCGGAGTTGATCACAATGTGATTACACCTACTTCTTTCGTTGTTTCACAGTAGACATGGTACTCGAAAAGAAGCCAAACCTAGACAGTAGACAGCCCCCGATACTGATGGAGTCTTTGAAATTTAACACTTCTGTCAACCTTCTCCAGAAACTAAGAAAGTGTTGACAAACACAGCAAGAAATGTTTACGAGTGAACAGACTCTCCATATAGTTGTTTTAATGACTGCATAACTGGCTGAAAGCCGGAGCTCAAAGGAACAACAGATGCAACTCGCAGATGTTGAGCATTACCGTTCTTTGGCTTGGACAACGTCATCCGACACATTTCACCTTCCAGAACTCTGCCAGCATTCACAGCTGCAGATACATCATACAAAAGTCAAATCATTACTTAGTTATATGAACTTACAAGATTATATGAACTCAGTTATCATAAGCATTTGGTATGAAACTTATGAAAGAAGCAAGAGAAAAATGTAGGACCTGCAAAAGGGTGAGTCTTGGCGAAATCGAAGAAGTCATCAGCAGAACAACCAAAGAGGACTTTAGCTGCCCTATCAAAGCATATAACCTTGAACACCCTCGTGTCCGATGCAATTGACAACTGCAACAACATTGAATATTCCCCCAATCACAATCTTAACCTCATACAACTACAAAGGAAGGGAAAGGAAAGCGTAATCTACAAGCAACAAAAGGGAAAAAAACATGGCACTGATCTAAATTCAAGTAATTTCTAAAAGTGCACTAATCCAACAAATTCAACCTTGATTTACTATAAAATTGTCTATAACATGCAATTAAAACCCATATCAACAAATTTAATTTGGAAGAAAATTGGTAAGAGACCCAGTAAAGAAAACTGACAAGGAGGCGGAAGAGGCGGCGATGGGAAGGAGGCGGGAAGGCGTTACGGCGGCGGCAGGGAATGCAGAGAGAAAGTGGGGTTTGGAGAGGCTTCTCGCAGACGCTGCAGACCAAGTATGTCAAGTCGGTACTCGTGTCAACTGCTATTACCGCGCACGTCAACGTCTCCGGTTTCTCCTGCTCCATCTTTTTTTTTTGTTTTTTCCGTCCAATTCTGTTTTCGGTTTTTGTGTCAAAGCATCCTACTGCCTACTGTAGAGTGTAGATTGGACCAATGGCCGAGAAATCGCACACTGATCAACGGGGTGTTCAGGAAAAAAAAACGAATCGCGAAACAGAATAGAAAAATTGCACCATTCTGTATTTTCGTGTTAAACCATCCTACTGATTTACCGAAGAGTATTTTGTATATAGATTAGAAGTTACAACCTAGACCGACTTTATCATTACGACTCAATCCAAACTTAAGACTCTGCCACGCCAAATGCTCAGGTTGAGTTTTTTAAAATACAAGTTTAGGTTAAAAGACGTATTAGACTCATTATCAAGCAACAAAAGCCATAGTCCACCAAAGTCATAGAGTCAAGCCATGGTCCACCTATTTAGTTTCGTTTAGGTGCAAACGGTAGCGCATTCGGTTAACGGATAATCGAACCGAACTTGAGAAAATAGAAAACAAGACCTAACACTTAACACCCGCAGCAAATTTACAACCTTAACTCTCCTCTTGAAGCCTTAAACCCAAACATTCCTCAAAACCATCTCTTTCGTTTCCCACCGCCGACCGCCGCCATCATCAAACAGGTACTTTATTTCAAAGTTTTTAGCCCCCCTTAATTATATGTAATTATTTTGTATAATCACAGATAATTAGATATTAAAACCCCTAACAAAAGCTTAGACTTGATAACAATATACGCAGGAATAAAGCTGATAAAATGATAGCGGCGATTTCATGGCTGCCGAAGGGGGTGGCGAAGATGGTACCGGAAGTCGCCGAGCCGCCGTCCAAAGAAGAAATTGAAGAAATGCTCCAAACTGGCGCCCTTGATGCTCCGTATGTTCTTTTCTTCTGCTTTACGACTCTTTTTTTTAAACCCTTTATGGATGAATTGGACTGAACTACTTATTATCATGTTATCATTTGAATTAGTAGACGATAATAACATTACCCTAGTGCCTCAAAAGACGGCCTTTTTTAGGCCGGGTTCGGTGGGTGGGGGGTGGGGGTTTTGTAATAGACGCTTTATGAATTGGGTGTCATTGTATTTAAGAAAAAGACGAGACCTTGGTTGTGTAGGAAGTGGAAATCCCGGCCCAAAATGTGAGAGTTGGCTTAATGTGTGTTGTTCTGTGTGGTTTATGTGGTGCTTTAGAGTGGTCGTCTTTGATTTTGTGTTGCGCCTGTGCAATGATGGTGGAGTGATTGGGCTTGTGTAGATGTGTAGATGTAAGTGATGGGCGTGGTGTTTGCATTGGTTGGTTAGGGTTGTGGTTAGTTAGGTTTATAGTGAAATTATCTTGTATCAGTGCGTGCATTTAATACTCCTGTTTACTGGAAGAGATGAGGAGCATGAGGGAGAAGACGAAGGAGAAGAAGAAGAAGAAGAAACCATGGAAGTTGATGCGGGCACGGGCTTTGATGAGGTTGCACTTGCCTCAGCTGCTGCTGCAGCACTCGGCAAGAATCCTGATGACATTGCTGATGCACTTAAGGATCTTGATATGGACAATTACGATGAAGATGATGATGAAGGTATACTATGAATCATGGAAGGGTTTTGCGCATTGTGCTGCTGTTTTGATACTGTTTTTTGATGCCTTCAAATTTCCTAGTCTTGTAATTGATCTTTAAATTTTGACTTCAGCTTACCTTGTGATTGCTTTGTTTCTTGAATATTAGGTGTTGAAATATTTAGTAAAGGGCTCGGTGATGCTTTCTATCCAAGTAATGAACTGGATCCTTACCTACAGAATAATGATGTAAGTAATACAGAACTTATCTGTCTTCATTTGGGTTTATTTGTCTGCCCTTAGATGCTCAAAGATCTGAGTCATCTTTATTTATCAGGATGAAGACTCTGAGGAGGAAGAGGACATGATTATAAAAGCAGAGGACTCTGTTATTGTTTGTGCACGTAATGATGAAGATATCAGTCAACTGGAGGTATCTAGTAAATTTTTATCTGCATGTGGACATTATTTCTATTGTGACTTGATCCTGGCTAGAGGTATAGTTGAGAGGACCGAAAAGTTGCACTTGTGTTCTTCTAATGGTTCTTATTCTTGTCTAAATGAAGTGTACGCCCTTAACTTTTCTCTTTTATCTGGGGAAAGGTTGTGGGGCTTCATGCAACTACATAGACTATGACCTCTTAGCTCTTTTCTAATTTCAACTAATTTGTGGTTTCTTCGCAATTAGGTTTATATCTTAGAAGAAACAGAAGGTGGTCCAAACTTGTACGTTCACCATGATATCATAATCTCAGCATTCCCTTTATGCACAGCATGGCTTGATTGTCCACTAAAGGGTGGAGAAAGAGGTATGTAAGGCCCTGATAGATGTCTTAGATTGATTATTGTGTTACTTTGTCACGTATCTTACTACTTTACTTGCTATTTATTGGAAGATATAGCGTTGGATGTAACTCTTTTATAATTGAATCAATGAGGGGATGATTCCATTTTTCAGCTGATTGGTCTGAGATATTGTCTCCACATCTTTATGGATATCCTGTCATTCCTTCACTTGGTTATTTCAAAAAGACTCAAACGTCTACGTGGCCCCTTGATGAGAAGATTCTGTATAATCCCATCCCATACCTACCTAAGTCAACTACCCAACAGAGAAGCTTAAAGGAATTATAGATCTCTATTAAAATTGAAGCCTTATATTGGTACTCTGGTGGAAAAGTGTTGACTAGGCCTCTCACCTTCCAACGCAGAGGTTGTTAGTTTGAGTGTCCCCCCTTTGAACCCGGGAGGTTGTTGGTTCGAGTTTCATTACCCACATGTTGGTGAACCCTGGTGTACCTCCCTAAAGATGGGTAACTAATATATTTTATAATAGAAAAACCTTGTGAAGCCTCATTACTCATGAGGCAGTTTCTTTTTATTCACCTAGCAACTTGACCAAACAAATGCAAACACATGCTTTATTTTTAAATGTGACTCATTGTCAGTTATGAATATAATGATCGTGTTTGGTGTGGCGTGGGTCATGGGATTGTGGCCTTTGTTCAGGCAGCAAATGTGTTTGTCTTGGTTATCTTGAAATACACGATACATGTCAAGATCATTCCAAAAGCTGAGAGCTTTACCTTATTTTACTGGGTTTTAATAACATAGAAATCTATTTAAGCTATTGCTACTTGTGTAACAAGGATTATGTTAACTAGTGGAACGCTACAGCTTGTAGGAGATGGAGGTCCAATAGGAAGGGAAGAATTAATTCATGTTTTGCCTATTTCTTGTAAACTGTTGAGTGAAAACTAGTCAAAGTGAAGGGATTAAAATTTTGCCCCTATTTTCTGGGTTAACCTGGCACAAACACACTGTTAGGAAAACATCACCAAACCACAATTCCAATTGTCCCATAGGAATGATAATGGCAATTTGTAAGTAACTAGAAAACTTGTAAATCAATGTGAGTTATGGTTGGGGTTTTAATAAGGTTTCCTAGCAAGTGCTTTTTGAAAAGAAGAAAAAGGGTGACATACAATCTTATAACCTAAACTTTGTCACACTGTTTTTTCTTTGATTTGTCCGCTTCACTTGATTAAAGATAAGTACATCTCAGTTTTTGAAGGTTTGGGCTGAGGCGCCAACAAAATTACCTCATGATGTCCCTGAGCCGCCCTCCGAGACAACTTGGATTTTTCTTGTATTTTGTTTCATGCCCCCTACATCACCTTTTTTTTTTTTTTTTTTGCTTCTCAGTTCGTTTTCTTTCCTTATAAGAACAATTCTAGGGCACAACTGAGTGATAATAATCTTTGTACCATTGATATAGGATTATAAATATACTTCATTACTAAGCCAAATATATGGAGGGTGTAGAAGTCAACTTGACTCCTCCATTAGTATTGTGCTGAAATATCTTCGACTCCCTGGCAAATTTATTCGTTCTTGGGAGACTTGTGACTCCTGTGCAACTTTTTCTTGTCTAGTTGTCAGAGGTCTTGAATCATATTGCACACTTGAAATATGCCGAACTGAGTTAAAACGATAATTGCTGTAACACTGAAGTTTACTTTAGTGTATGATAATTACAGACACATGTATACTTAGCAAGGAACTGCCGACTGACAGTAGGATGGCATAGTATGTGGTAACCCAAGTTTGTGAAAATCAGTTGGGAAAATATTCACATTAAAACTTGATAGTTAATTATTGTATAACTAGGGATAAAAAGATAGGCGCGACCATGGAGTGATTGCCATCCGAAATATGTGGGTTATGTTTGTGGGGCTCATGCAGTCTTATTTGTATGGGTGGGGCAGAGGAAGACCAAAATGTTTTCAAGACTACCCTTTACTGAATGGGGTGACTCAAACTTTTATAGATGTAAAAGTTAAAGTAGAACTAAATGACAAAAATATCTTTGCTCTTACTGATTTCGGGTACCGCCTGGTGGCATAATATCGTCGTACCTCGTATAATACTACACAAAGTGTTAACTGAAAGAACAAAATGTTATTTGCAGCATAGTGCGCCTCCAAGAGGTGCATGCCTTTGGCTTTCTTCTCCATTGCAGCATGCACTTTTAAGAGGGATATCCAGGCCTGGCTAGATATTTGATTTTTCTGTGTTAGATAGTTCAAGTCCCTGTGACTTGGATTGGTCAACCATTCAATTTGAAGTCCTTCTTGGGGACACTTGGGGGATAGGGGGGGGGACCCAACTCTCTTTCACTCGTCACATCATTGGTTTGTCTGCGTGTGCGGGTTGGCTGGTTCATCTCACCTGTGATACGTTAATACACAAATCAGTCATTGATGACAGATACCAGAAGAGTTCTGGTAGTGTTATACACTTTCGTTCTTCTTCTAAAATAGGAAAATAATAACTCCCTGGACAATGCACCTACCTTTTTTATGCTGTTTGGATGGGAGGTAAATACCGGAACCACATTTCACAAATAAGAGTGTATTTTTGTTGCATATACTCGGTCGTTAGATGTCTCTATGATTTGAACATGGGATTAAAGCTTGTGTACATTCGACCACCACTTACTCGCCATAGGCACGAGCCTTTGAGGTGCTGGGGTAATGTTCTTGTCATTGTTGTTATACTCAGTTCCTAGATGAATTTAATTCTAGTTAATCCTCCTAATGATGTCATTCTTAAAGTTTTCTGTTATTAAAAATTATATTTTCTGCTCATGATAGTCCTAGAGCTTGATTAGCTCTCTTTTGTTTATGGGCGTCACCCCTTTAGGTGTTTTTTTGTATATGGGAGTCACCCCCTTGGTGTCTTTTTGAATGTATTGATTTCCTATCTTACTTATCAAAAAAAAAATTATGTGTCTGCCTGCAGGAAATTTTGTTGCTGTAGGCTCAATGGAACCTTCAATTGAAATATGGGACCTTGACATGGTAAATTGTAGTATAACTTATATTCGACTGTTGTTGGTTCTTGTATTGCACACTGTTTAAGGTGTTGATTTGGATTAATTTTGTGTTTGCGTTAGATTGATGAGGTTGAACCCTCATTAGTATTAGGCGGTGTTATTGAGAAGAAGAAAAAGAAGAAGAAGAAAGGGAAGAAGGTAAAAATTTGAAACATCCTGAATTCTATTGTTTTCAATTATGTTCTGTTACTTCTGTATTCTCTTATGATGACTTAACGTCATTATAGAATGAGCCACAGCAGGGTGTTTGAGTTGACTGAAAAGTTTGTTTAATATGATCAAGAAAATGGGTTTCCTTCTCTTTTCTTTTCTCTTGTAACGAACTAAAGAAGCAATGAAAAGTTCCTTTTTTACATCATTTGCAAAGTAGCACAATTCTTTTAAGTAATTGTATTGGGCAGACCCCTTAATAGCTCCTCTGTGGTTCCTAAATAGCTGGTGTGCATGGGTAAAATATTGAGTGCTATGTACTAGTGTACAATGTCACGTGATCCTCGGATTTTTGGCAAGAGTGGGGTGCGTTTGTGTGTGTGTGTGTTGGGGGGGGGGGTAGGGGATTGAAGGAGGTGGACTATCTGACATGTCTTCTCCATGGATGTCAGATCAAAGTTAATGTCCAGTTTTCGTTCGTACATGTCCAACATACATGGACCCTTTTTAACTTGAATACATAAGTTTTCCCAAGTTTTATTCAGTGCTGTCAGATGTTTTGCCACCCTCCCTCTTTCATTCGCTTACTTCTGGCGTTTTGTTCAATTGTTCTCCCCTTGCTTCAGACATCTGTCAAGTATAAAGAAGATAGCCACACGGACTCGGTTCTCGGTCTTGCATGGAACAAGGAGTTCAGGTTTGCAGCTTTTCTCTTTGTTTAGTTTCTCTTCCTTCAACATTTCCTGTAGGAGTCTTGGAAGACGCTGTGCTTACTTGTTTCTTTATGCCCTATAGGAACATACTTGCTAGTGCCAGTGCTGACAAACTAGTGAAGATATGGGATTTGTCTACCGGGAAGTGTAGTATAACCATGGATCACCACACAGACAAGGCAAGACTCAGACTATAGTAACTGTGGTATATTTGGGAGTTGGATATTCCAGCTACTTGACTGTTGGCTATTTCCGTAAATCACTCTTTCTACATGTGGCTATATGTGCTGTTAAACAGAGTAGCTGAGTGGTACAGCCACAATCGGGATAGCTTAAGGGTATATTAAATTGCTGTAGTTCTTGAAATTACAATAAGTGTTAACAGCTAAAGTACAATGGAGATCATGCATGGAATGCTTCTGTGTTTCTTTGTTTTTTTTTGAGGACATTAAGTAACTGGTTGATGCGTAGACTGCATACTATTAAGAACACTATGTCCTTAATATATAACGAGGTCACAATATCTGATGCAGGTTCTATGTGATGTTAGTTGATGCTGATCTTTTTACGCTTTAGTTTTAGTATCTTATTATCCTGATAGGCGTACATCTGATTTCTGATGGCCTCTTTCCGATGCCTCTTTTGCAGGTCCAAACAGTTGCCTTTAACCATCGCGTGCCTGAGATTCTTCTGAGTGGATCATTTGATCATTCAATTGTTATGGTAATAGACATATAGCTCTTGGCTAACGTTTAATCAGAGATTTGCATGTACATTTTGCTATGCTATCTTAACAAACTTTGGAGATTAACTTGAGTTCTCCCTCCTTTGTGGAATTGTGGGTGCTGTGAGCTTGGTGTATGTACTACCCGAAGAGTTTCTAGTTGTGCCTATCACATACGTGCATATATATAAAGTGCGCCTTTGTTTAGACTGGAAGGATTGTTGGGATCGAGAAATATCCAATCCGCCCCTGCATGATCTCCCCCCCCCCCCCAAAAAAAAAAGAAGAAAAAGAAATCAGTGGGTTTGTCAAAAGTCCTAAAACTGATTAAACTCCAAATTGATATTTGTTTTCTATTAAATTCATGTTTCTCATACCTGCTGATGATTTTAATCTCCTAAATAATCCACAACGTAAATATGTTATATTTTGGTGTTACTGAGTTTATGGTTTGGTCTTTTAGCGTGTGAATTTGCTCCCGACTCAATAGTCTGGCTCTTCAAAAGTTTAAGTACGTTGACATAGATGGGGATTTTTCTTTCTTTGATCTTAACTTTTTAATCCTTGAAATTTGCAGAAGGATGCAAGGAAACCTTCCAACTCCGGATATAAATGGTCTGTTGAAGCTGATGTCGAGAGCTTGGCATGGGATCCTCATACAGAATACAATTTTATAGTGAGTTTACTTATTTTTTGACTTGATCTTTGAAATGCTTGCTTTCTTGATCTAGGAAACATCTCTTGGTGAGTGAGATTTACTTAAAAGATATTTGTTTGCAGGTCAGCCTTGAGAATGGTTTGATTCAGGGTTTTGATATTCGAGCTGCTAGTTCTAATTCAAATTCAGATATGAAGCCAAGTTTTACCATTCATGCACATGAAAAGGCTGCTAGCTCTATCTCATACAATTTCGCGGCTTCTAATGTAAGAACTCACTTTTATCGTACGTGATTTTGCTTACTAGCTTTGAGTTTTGCCTTACTTTGTGGCTATTGCTTTCCCCAGCTTCTTGCCAGTGGCTCTATTGATAAAACAGTCAAGTTGTGGGATCTGTCAAATAACCAGCCTTCCTGCATCGCTTCTAAGAATCCAAAAGCTGTAAGTATTTCTGCTGTTGGCTATGGACTATGATTGCAAATAGCTCACTTGAGCCCAAACAAAAATGGTTTAGTCGTTGTTACGATGGAGCTGGGATTACATTTTGGGCCAATTAAAAGTGTAGCTTGCTTTTTTTTTTTTTAAATTCTCAAACATTCTTCACCAGATGTGATATTTGGTTGGTGGCAACTGACAGGATTAGCATAGCATAGCCAAGTTTGTTGATCTTACTGTGTTAAAGCTCTTCTTATTGATCAAACGTGTATTTCTGCCTTATGTTCCAGGGAGCGGTATTCTCAGTTTCATTTTCAGTAGAAAACCCATTCTTGCTTGCTATCGGAGGATCAAAGGGAAAATTAGAAGTGAGTTTGGAAAAACTATCATTCTATGGCAAACAATATTTCTTCTTGGTTATCTTTCTTTGTAATATTGTTCCTGGTGACCACAATCAATAATTTCATTGCAGGTGTGGGATACATTGTCGGAAGCAGGGGTTGCAAAGAAACGTGGTGCTATGAACGCCAAGAGTAAATGAGATTTCGTGCGAGGACCTTGAAAGATTACTCGTCTATTATGTGAAGAGGAGTTGTTAGGCGAAGTAGAGTTGTAGCAGAAGAAATCAAAAGTTTTGGTTCCGTTTCGTCTTTCGTGTTTCCTACGTTCTACTCCCTTTGTGTACGTTCAGACTTCGGAGTGCCTGCATGGGTGCATAGGGTTTAAACTTTTTAGTTTGTATTAAGTATCATAACTCTTAAATATCCATTTTGCTGAAATACAGAATATATCAGTTTCTGCGATTGACTCTCTTCCCCAAATCGTAAAGACAAAAGTAGCATGTAGAAATATTTCTTAGTGCGAATGTAGGCTAACAATCTTAGATAAGCACAAGTTCGAACGAGCTGATTAGCTCAAATTCGGCTTATTACTAGTCTCGATGATGAAATCGAATTCACATTATGTGTATGTTTGCAACTCAATTTATTCTTCTTTCGGCTGCTTCATTTGTTAGTCTCATGATTCACAAACTCAATTTCGTGAGATAGAGAACTCCATTTTCCCTCAAAGTTACCAAACAAAAGACAGCTCCCTTTGCCAATTCCCCTTGCTTCCTTCTTTCCTAAACTTGAGTTTTTCTCTTTTAATCCACGATGGGTCGTTTGGATTGTGATATAAGAACAAAGGAATAAGAGGGTGGGTTATGAGGAGCGATTAGAGGGTGTGATTTCATAATTTTTTTCAATCCCTTATTTGGTGTGTGAGGGGATTAGATGTAATAGTTGTTCTTTGATAACATTGCCATCCAATATAAATGGTCTATTTCTCACTTAAGTAAGACAAATATGACATTTTAATTATTTTTTTTTATCCCACATCCTAGGATTCGGATCATCTGGAGTTAAAAAATAACTCGAAACGAGTTCGTAAAATCTTGGCTATCCATGAAAATCTAACGCTCAATATTGGTAAATTCTTGAGAAATACTTGGCCAATCACTGTGATTAGAATGGCCATTCTAATCACAGATTTTGGCCAATCTGGACCGTTCATTTCCATCGTCCATGTGTTACATTACCTACCCAAAACCCCACCCTTTCTTCTCCTCACTTTCCAGAAAACACACAACCAACATTTTCTCTTTCTTTTTTCCTGCCGGCCACCTCTCCCACCCCCCCTCCTCCTTCACAGACCACCTTCCCAACCTAAACCACCACCCAATAAATCCGGTCCACCACCAGAAATTGATAAGCAGCCACAAATAATCTCAAATCAAAATAATACTTATTTCATACCTAAAGAAATTAAAATTGAAGGGGGTTCCTCCATGAAATTGGGCAGTAAATCAGATCGGATTCAAGCGATTTGGGTAATTAGAGGGGTGTTGCGGTGATGACGACGATGATTTTTGATGGTGGGCTGGTGAGCAGATGGGTAGTTTGTGGTGGTTGTGCCCCATATATGTGATTGTCGTACTCGCCGGCCATATGTGGTCTAGAGATATTCGAATGGTATATGGGAGAAATGAAATAGTATATACCGTTTTTAGATGGTATATGAGAAGATCGACCATGGTTATTTCTGGGTTTATAGTAGACTAAAAATAGTATATGGGAAATATTAAATTGTATATGTAAAACGTGAAATAGTATGTTGGAAAGATTCAATTGAATATGGTAGGATTAGAAAGATTGAATTGAATGTGGATTGATATTGATTTAGTTGGTGTGAGGATTGTTGATTTGTTGTATTGTTTGAGATTGGGGGTTGATTTTGGGGGCTTGTGTATAATGGTTTGAAAGCTCACCGGCGTTATGCGGTGGTCTCGAAGACAAGTGGTGTCTGAAGGTGTTTTTTGGTGGTTTCCGGTCGTCTGAAAGAATGGGGGCATTGGTGGTGGTGACGGTAAGGAGGAGTCGGGGCATTGGCATTGATGGTGGTGACGGTAAGGAGGGTGGATAAGTGTTTCTGGGAAGTGAGGGAGGAGAGAGAAAAGGTGGGAAAATGCATGAATGTTGATGGGGAATACACGTGGCAAGTTAGATGAGTGGCTGAGATGGGCCAAAAACTGTGATTAGAATAGATTAGAATAGCTATTCTAATCACAGTGATTGGCCAAGAATCCCTGGATTTTCTTCACAATCCTGAATATACTCATATTCAGCACAATCCTGACGGAAGTTAAACTTTAGGACCCGTATTAAATTATTTAGTAGACGAAATAATTTCTATAAAAAATACTCGAACAGAAACTGCTAAACTTCAAGCGGCTCTCGGTGACGCAAATACTACCGTACCCCCGGGGTACCAAGAGAATGGTACCCCCGTCCAAATAACGAAATGTGTTAAGAAAACGCGTGGCCCATAAATAACGAAAACAACATAAACATATTGCGGCCCAACATAAACAACCAATAACGCGGCCCATATTCAAAACTTGTTAGACACGTTATTTGCTCTCTCTTCTGTGAAACTTATTGCGTAAGTTTCACAGCTGAGAAATTTGATCGATGACGATGGCGAACGAAAAAGATATCTTCGCCAATATGGAAGAAGAGATTGCAGATATCGACGAGGAACTTGTGGATATGGCGGACAAACTTGCGGATATGGCGGACGAGGAATTTTGTCCAAAAATGGAGGGCAAAGTTTCAGAATTGCCAGCAGGTTCCACATTGATATTTTCGTATATTTGATCATGAGGATTTTACCACTTACGATGATTTTTATTTGTCTTAGGATGATTTGATTTTGTTTTAGGATGATTTTGTTCTAGGATGATTTTGTTCTGGGCTAATTTTTGTGTTTATTTTGTCATGAAATGGATGGTTTTTGCTCTAGGATGAATGATTTCTGTTTGTGAAATTGTTGTTTTTTGTTCTAAAATGGTGTGTTTGTTCTGGAATGGTTACTCTGTGTCCTGTGATGGTTGGTTTTTGTTTTAAAATGGATCTTGTATGTCCTGGAATGAATAACTATTGTTTTTGGAATGAATATGGTTTTTGTTTTGTTCTGAAATGGTTATTTTGCGTTCTGGAATGGTTGCGTTTTGTTCTGGGATGGTTGTTTTATTTTAGGATGATTTGTGCTTTTTTGTGTTTAGGATGATTTTGTTCTGGATTAATGTTTGTGTTTGTTTTGTCATGAAATATATGGGTTTTGCTCTAGGATGAATGATTTCTGTTTGTGGAATTGTTGTTTTTTGTTCTAAAATGGTTACTCCTTTGTCCTGGTATGGTTGGTTTTTGTTTTAAAATGGATGTTTTATGTTCTGGAATGAATAACTATTGTTTTTGGAATGAATATGGTTTTTGTTCTGAAATGGTTATTTTGCGTTATGGAATGGTTACTCTTTGTCCTGGGATGGTTGATTTATGTTCTGAAATGAATGTCTTTACCATTTTTAGGGGATCCGAAAGTTGTTGTACCAGAAGCATCAGAATCTGTGTTGTTAGGGAAGAGTGCCCCCTCTATG
>JBBYHQ010309608.1:0-17541 GCA_038382645.1 Spergularia azorica | reverse complement strand
TTTTTGTTTTAAACACGGAAAATGGCAAAGAACAAATGTCAAATAGACCCGTGATTCTCACGGGAACAAAACTAGTTTTACTTTTAATAGGTGTAGTTCAACCACACAAATCCTAAATTATATTAACTAATTAAATGTTTGTTAGTTAAGATGTCTTCTCATCATCTCACTAAATCACTTACGAAGTATTAGTGTATCTTTACATTTTTATTTTTTTTTTTTTTTTACTTTTTTAGACCTTTTCACAAAAGTCTCAATTTTGACGATATATTTCAACCAAATTCATACTTCACTTAACTTTTCAAAAACATGTGTGAATGGATCTTATATTGAAATACATTTCGACACGAATTTATTGATACATGTATCGCCCTACACCGTATTCCTGGATTCTCGTTGGCGCTCTAGGAAATGAGCCCGCATTTCCACAGAAGGCGGCCCCACCTTCACACCAACAAAGGTGAGTCCATCAAGTGTGCTGCCACACACCGCCCTAAAGGGCTATGGACCTCATTAAGAGCAACGCTCAACCTCTATACTTAACTCAAATCGTCAGTTTCCACTCAATCGTCGGTGAATCCATCAAATGTGCTGCCACACACCGCCCTACGGGCTATGGAATCATTAAGAGCTAGACTCAACCTTTATACTCAATCGGCAGTCTCAATCGGTGAATCCATCAAGTGTGCTGCCACACACCACTCTACATGGTTATGGACTCATGAGCTATGCTCAACCTCTATACTAAATCGGCAGTCGCATAGGGATAAGATGAAACAAATTAGTGGAATCGTCTAAGTTGCCTATGACTTCGTTTGACCAGCACTACGGAGGGTATCAATCAAAGTCAACTTTATACAATGGGCATCAATCTCATCCTCTCGATATTTCGCATAACATATGTACATCAATTTGTTTCGGATCATACTCGAACACAACTCTTTCAGCCAACAGCTTCCTGACATGTCATCTCAAGAGCAGCAATAATTCATGTTCCACTGTAAATTTAGCACTAAATTTACGGAGTATTTGACAATTCGCTGACATATATCACCCCACCAACTAACGTAAATACATAGTCATTACTCAATCTCATCAGTATTAGATAACAAGTTCTCAATATGTTGCAAACTCTAAGGAACTAGTGAAACTTGAACTACGACCAATGTTTCTAGCTAGCACACAACGTTTGTGCTACTGGAGCACCTTTATTTATTTTTCCTAAATTGCATTATAATCACAGGAAGTCCTCAAAGGCTTTACAACGGGGCTATTGAATTACTTAAGTACCTTTTCAACACACGTATAGGAGCTCAGTTTATAACGTACTTTGCTTATCTTAACTACAATTCGACGAGCAGTGGCGTATCTAGGAATTTTTTGGTGGGGGGTCAGATTAGACCTGAACAAAAAGGAAATTTGCTCGTTAGCTACACATGTTTCGGGTCCAAATTGCATGTTTGGGTCGGGTTATTTTGGTCGTGTTAGGTCGGGTTTTTAGATGCAGGTTAGTCTTTTTTTTTTTTTTTTGTTGATCGGTAAAGATGCTGCAGGTTAATCTTGCAATATGCATATACGTATAACATCCTAAGTACAGATTAATCTACGTATGTCTTTATTCTCAAATAACAATTGTATTTATTAATGTCGTTTTCTTTTATTCGTCTTTTTAAAGGCGAGATTTGAATTTCAACATTTTTCCGCTGTCCTAAAACTCAAATTCACAATAGAGAGTGAAACTAAGTGACTTAATTAGATTAATTCATATCAAAATGATTTAAATTTGTACATGGAAAGACAAAATATAAATTAAAATCGAAATCATTTAAATTCATATTTCGTCAATACTCATTACATTCATAACTACTGTGGGACTTGGAGGGACTGGTGGGACTTGTCAGAGGGGAAGAGAGAGAAAGACTTAAAAAGTCTCAAAAGTTAGAGGTGTGTATGACTTTTTTCAGTTTTCTTTTATTATATTATTATTATATAGTATTTTAGTCTGGCCCATGTAGGTTTGTATAATTTTCAGACAAATATGCCCTACCTTTTATTTAAGGCCCAGTAGTAGATACGAATTTGGTGGGGGGTCGGGATGTAATTTTATTTTCCTTCAGGTACATATAAGAACAGAGCTTCATTATTTTGCTTCCCTTTGGGGGTCGGCCGACCCCCCATCCTAACACTTGGATACGCCCCTGTCGACGAGTGACGTCGACTTTACCAAGGTCTTCATATAAAAAAATAAGCTCAAACACATTTTGGGGATCTTACCAAATTCGAGTTCACACAAAATACCAGAATATCATCTTTAGCAATCAATATTCATCCAAAAACAATACCAAAGAGATAATCACGCCATTTATAACAAAGCCATATGGACGAAGTATTGCGTATGCGCTACATATCGTAACATAATGAGCGCACAAAATAAACCTTTGGACCAAGAGTATACATTGACACAACCAAGCTCAAAATTAAATACGATCGGGTTATATATAATCATAAAGGTCGTGATCAAAATATTAGAAATAGTATTGCAATCATGCATGTACTTCTAATGTTAAGTCGCTAGCTTGCTCACTCACATGCAGGCTATCGAGTTTGTAAAGACCTCAATTAAAACTGAAACCCATGATCAGACACAATTACATGTACACCTCTAATCTCCATGTAAGTCTCATAAGCGACCAAATTAAAACACACAGCTTTGCCATTATAATCTGCTCGTTTTAGTGAAAATATATAGTACGTGCGACTACAATCTCGCAACCCATGATATATATGTTCACATTTCTAAACTCATCCGAAAATAGTTTAGTAAACACGCAAGAATATCCATCATTGACAACAACCCAAAAAACATCAGCAATTAGCTTGCATACATCCACTCTCCAAACAATTAAGTTAGTTAGTTAGATAGGACCAACAACACAAGAGTGATATTAGAAATTAGACAGAGAACTTCCCGCGTACGAAATGTGACTAAAGTTTGCTAATATGCTTAGCAGAACGACATACCCTCATGACAACAACATTGAAATCACACTCATTTCGTTTACATATGCTTAATTGGTTTTTAGATTGTTGGAAATATAGGTGCAAATATAAACGAAATACAAATCAAATCAACAAGAAAAATAGAAACATGGGCAAGTCGTTGGATCAAAGACACTGATACACAAAATTATCATCTAATATATATACGAATTAACAATTTAACGTAAACGAAACGACTTATCTGAACCGTGCAGTGGCTAAGTAACCACTGGTCTAAAAACCAGTTACGCCCCACCTACGGTGCATAGTTTCTCGGACAGTTGGTCTCCAGGCTTCATGGTACCGGTTGCAATCGTGCAGTCGATCGAAACCCAAAATTGTTCTCCCTTTTTTCTCCTTCTCTCGTTCCCAAGTGCTTATACTATGCTCCAAGGAGCACAAGGAGCATGGTAATCCTCCTCACAATAGATGGGTGGGGACCATATATTAAAAAATGAAAAAAACATTTTAAATAAGGTCCGCACTCCTTTATTGTGAGGAGGATCATCATGCTCCTTATAGCATGGTATAATTTGCGCTCGTTCCCATCCCCGAATAGATAGCAAAATCCATTCATCTCTCTTGGTCAAACTTACCAAAAAGGAGGAGTCTTATTTAATCAATCACGTTTGCCCGAAATTTGCTAAATCATTTGATTGAAATTCGCCGGATCATCATCTCCTTCATTTGCTATTTTTTTGGTGTGAAAACTGAGTGGGCTAAGGAAAGTCCATCTTGTGATAAGTATAAAGTAGGAAACGAAAGAATCTGGAAGAAAATTATGGCTAATAACGTAGCATCATATTTTAGTCAATATGGAAAGAAGCCGAAATTAGGCCAAAATTACTCGTATGATTATTTTGTTAATCAATAACGTAGCATTCAGTAGTGATAGACACAACAACAAAACCTTAATTAGTTCCAAAGATGTATCGATATCGTTATTTGCTATTAAGATTAATATCATAAACAACACAACGATTCAGAACTCTCATATAAAAATAAAATTCGAGCATAGCATTGTTGAAAATTCCACAAAAGACGTACAAAAAGATTGAAACTTGATGATACCCCATTTGATTAGTACCTGCGCTAATCTAATTAGAATAAAATTATTATTGCAATCAAACATCACGTAATGCATACTCGGAATATCCTAGGGCAGCTTTTTGTTGACGTTTCGCTTCTTCATCCTTCTTCCACCTTTCTACATATTCCTTGAGCTCGCATTGTTGGGGCCAAAAATATCGATTGGCCAAAGTATATAAAACCTCATGTACGAGAAAAGCATAAAAGCCCACAAGAAAGGTTAAATGAAGGGTAAAACAGTCCTTTCAAAGAGAAAAGATTCTGACCGTTAATAAGTGGTTACCCCTTCCCCAAGGGAGAAATGATAGCCTTACACTTGGCAGGGGGGCCCTTATGACAACTAAAACCCTACAAGGGGGAGTATTATAAATACCCCCTTTTTTCCAAGAAGATGACACACATTATTCATTCAACACCACCAAATCCTCAAGATAATCCTCTACTCTTCTACAATAATCAGTAAAGCTCTCTAAACCCTCTACATATCTTTAATACTATTCGGCACCTTAGAAATAAGGAGAGCCTACCCTCGTGTAGAACCCCTGACTTGAGCGTCGGAGGGTCCTCACCCGGGTAAAAACCCCCGGGTCCTGGACTTCTCTTTCCTTGCGCAGGTCCCAGAAGCCGAGCAGCCCAGATCCACGGAAGGTCCTGACGTCCCAACAACACCTCGGGAAAATCACCCCGAACAACTGGCGCCGTCTGTGGGGACGACATAAGGACTTTGGTGGATTCCGGTGACGCAAAGCTATGGTGATGATTACGAGGAATTGTACGGAGAATGAGATGGGGGTGACCGAAGCGGAAAAGGACATGCCCGAACCTGTTCCACCAGCCCCTCATACCGAGGTGGGGGCAGGCGAGGAGGAGGTCCTGGCCAAGATGGTAGGAGCCCAGAAAGGGGCTAAACCCACGAAGACGAATAAAGAAGATGATACCTCCAAGATGTTCCACAAGCCTCCTGAAAAGGACGCAAGAAAGGACCCAGTTGAAGAGGATACCTTTGATGACGAGTTCATCGAGGATGATTACCTCGCCGAACTGTGGGAGCGAGGATTATGTTCATCGCGATTCGCAAATTCCCTTGTCCTTGTTTTTCACGCCAAGTCTTTATTCTCTTTGAGGATGAGGTTTTTGAGATGTAATATTTATTAAAATCACATTATAATCATATCTTTCTATTTCGAATCCATAAAAATATATCCATATACACAAATTCTTGAAGTTGATAGTAATTTTCCCAAATATCGTGCTCTTTTTTGGAGGAATTATGATTTTAGGAGAAGCAAAATTGAATTTGGCTTCCTCCTAAGGTGGCCGGATCCTAAAGACCTAAGAACCCGACCAGGTCCTATGCCCGCGAAAGGTGCTCGCGGACGATCAGACCCTGTGCCCATTGAGGGCCTGGTTCGAGGCCCATGGATGGTAGGCCCTATGCCCGTTGAAGGCCTGGTCCGAAACCCGTGCATGGTCAGGTCCTAGGCCCGGGAAAGGTCCTCGTGGATGGTTGGACTCTAGGCCCGTAGGTGGCTAGGTCATATGCCCGCGAAAAGTTCCCGTGGATGGTCAGACCCCAGCCCCGTAGGTGGTCAGGTCCTATGCAAAGTTGCCCATTAATGGTCAAACTCTAGACCCGTAGGTGGTGAGGTCCCATACCCGCGAAAGGTGCTCGTGGATGGGTAGGCCTCAGCTTCTTGGCCACGTCACCAGGTCTAAAGATAGTTAGGTCTTAGGCCCGTGCAGGGTCAGGCCTCAGCTTCGGGTACTGTCAGGTCTTAGGACCGTAGAGGGTCGGGTTTCAGCCTCTTAGTCAGACCCATGCTCAGAGATGGTTAGGCCATATCCTCCAAAAGAAGCTCAGATGTCAGCTTACCTTAGGGGTCCCCTTTTCTCGGGAGCTTAAGAAGTTTCGGCGAAGGGGCTCAAAGCCAACCACAAGATATACCCCGTTCACAACGGGAAGATAAGCATTAATGGTCAAGCTTTAGGGTCCCCTAATACCGAGCAACCTTAAAGATCCTCCTTTACAAGGAAGCCTCAAAGAAGGGGCTCGAGGATTTTTGTTGACAAGTACCTAGAGGGTCCTCTTTTAATTGGTACATTCGAGGGCCTAACCGAAGGTCCCTTAGCTTATTAATAAGCCGCCTCCACCGGCCTCCGTTGACGAGCAGTCCCAGGTCCTCCGGACTCCGGGAAGGTTCTAGGGCCAATCTCCAGGTCCCTATATCTCTTTATTTGAGCAAATACGGGTTTATTTATCAAATTAAATGGAGTTTATTCTTCAAAGGGCCAGATAAGTACCTTCTTAATCCTTCTTTGATATGTGATTATCAATTAGAAAAATTTAATACTTTTTGATGTGCAAATATAAAGTATGGGTTTCGAGCCAAATGAGTTTAGAAGTTTGAGAGCCTATTATGAAATGTAAAATGACAAAAGTACAAGTATGGGCTTAGGGACTGGAACCCTCGCTAGGGTCATCACCATGTCGGGGCCGAAAACCTCGATAGGTGTGCAGGCTCCGCTAAGGCCCCGAACCTCTCTAAATTTGAGGGTCGTGTAAGTTGAGAGCGTCTTAACGAGCCTATCTTTCTAGCGCCATAAGAATTATGCGGTTGCCGTCGAAAGCATCGGCAACCTAAGACTGGGGCTTCCAGAGTGGTGAGGAGCCTTGCAAGCCCCTCCACATTGTTGAACCTCGTAAAGGTGCCACGTTAGGACCTTTTGGGCTTTCAGAACCCATCAGGATCCATCGGTAATGCCTTGGCTAGTAGGATCCTTTCACAAGGGCCTACGCCAGGATGAAAGGCTCTCTATTTTTCAAAAAATAAATCTTCACCTAGGGTGATGAATATCTATGGGAAGCCGAAGTTCAAAAGGCTGAACCCTATAGAGGCCAAAGGGCAAACTTTCCAGCACCCCCGGAATTGGGAGGTCCCCTTGGTCTAGCATCAGGCCCCATAGCGGAACGCCTGAGTTGCCCAAACCCCTCATTAGGCCCTGGATGTCAGGCCCCTAATTTTCAGATACCCCAACCGTCCAGGTGCGGGGCGAAATTTTCAAGGTTCTATGAAAGGTCCTTACGATCGGAAGAAGCTCAGATGTCAACATTCAACCAAGGGCCACAACTAGTTTTCAACTGTATGTTTGAAAGCAGTCATCCTCGCCCTAGGACAAGCTTGAAGGGCCCAGGCCAATGCCAAGCTCACGAGGGCTGATGCAGATTTCATTCAAACAAGGGCCAACTACTCCCTCCGTCCCAACTCAAACACCCCATATTACATTTCGGGACGTCCCACCTCAAACACCCCATCTATTTTCGGACATATTTCTCTCTCCTACTTTTATTAAATTATTACATCCTCTCTCACATTATCTCTCCTACTTTTATTAATCCTCACATTCTCTCTCCTCCATTTTCCTAATATTACCCCACTCAACTTATTATATCAATTTTTCTTATTCCACTACAAAAACGGGTCGGGGTGTTTGAGTTGGGACGGAGGGAGTAGTTGCTTTCAGCAGTGTTTGAATGAAATCAGCCTCGTCTATAGGAGGACCTAAGACTTGTGGAACGAGAACAATGCACCTTCGAATAAGGGTCAACTAGTTGTTTCACAACGATATTAGAAGGCGATAATCCTCGAAAAGAAAGAGCAAGGAAACAACAAACTCCAGGGTCCTAAATAGGACCTGGGCATCAAAAGAAGAAGGAACGAGAAAGATCGATAAAACTCAAAGAGAAAAGTGTGCCTTAGCGCTTTCAGGAGGACCTGAGCACTAAGAGGCGGCAAGAAGGAGGAAAGACGGGCAAAATCCCACCCCATTCAAAAACTCAGGGCCCCCAACAAGGGTCATGGTTACCCTGGCTCGAGGATAGGGCCGGGGCTGAGCCAGGATACCCATGAGAGGCTTATGTTGGGACCAAAAATATCGATGGCCAAAATGTATAAAAACCCATGTACGAGAATAAGATAAAAGCCCACAAGAAAGGTTAAATGAAGGGTAAAACAGTCCTTTCAAAGAGAAAATATCCTGGTCGTTAATAAGTGGCCTGGTTACCCCTTCCCCAAGGGAGAAAGGATACCCTTACACTTGGCAGGGGGGCCCTTATGACAACTAAAACCCTACAAGGGGGAGTATTATAAATACCCCATTTTTTCCAAGAAGATGACACATTATTCATTCAACACCACCAAATCCTCAAGATAATCCTCTACTCTTCTACAATAATCAGTAAAGCTTTCTAAACCCTCTACATATCTTTAATACTATTCGGCACCTTAGAAATAAGGAGAGCCTACCCTCGTGTAGCACCCCTGACTTGAGCGTCGGAGGGTCCTCACCCGGGTAAAAACCCCCGGGTCCTGGACTTTTCTTTCCTTGTGCAGGTCCCAGAAGCCGAGCAGCCTGGATCCACTGAAGGTCCTGACGTCCCAACAGCACCTCTGGAAAATCACCCCGAACACGCATCCAGCCTTATAAATCCAAAACGCGCCCAACGCAACCATGAAATTTTCATACTGCGTTAACCTTCCCAGTTTCTCATCCAGCTGCTTCATGTATTTCACCACCTTCATCTTCACGCCTCTTTCACTTTCTCTCTTTGGCAAACTAGTGATATTAAAAATACAGAGAAATGCTAGCTGCAGTTGCTCTAGGAGACTGCAAATTAGCACTGTCTTTTCTATTGGTAGATTACTTATCCTTTTATTTTAACCAAAAAACCAAAATAGAAAGTCATTATTTCATTTTATTATAGAAAAGATATTATTCTACTAAATAAAAATATTTTAGAAAAATAAATTATCTCACGAAATACAACTAACATGTTTATGACGACACCACTGTGTTAGCAGAATATCCATTGTTTGCACATCGTCAAAATTTAAGGCATCTAAAGATGTACTAGTATACTGGCTGGCCTGCTGGGCAAAGGAACAATACTTGGGTTGTATTCTTCTTGTCAGTAGTAATATACTCGTAAGACATTAACATTGCCTACTACATAAAGCACTAACTATAACATAATTTTCCTTCAAAAAAGAAAAAAACTATAACATAATTAGCAAACTATTTGATCTAGAAAATCTACCAAGTTACTCAAAGGAGTTCTCTTCTTAGTTCCTAACGGGTTAGGACTTTGCTTGTTATTAAAATTTGTCAGAAATTAATGCCTCGAATTCGCTTGTCAACCTTTCGAGATAAGTATTTGCTAATTCAGCTATAATTTCCCAGGATCTTTTCTAGAATATTTTATTTATTTGTAGAATAATATCTTTTCTATAATTAAAATGAAATAATAACTTTCCATTATGTTTTTTTTGGTTAAAATAAAAGAATAAGTAATCTACCAATAGAAAAGAGAGTGCTAATTTGCAGTCTCCTAGGGGAATAACTGCAGTCTGCAGCTAGCATTTCTCTAAAAATACATTAATTCAGGTAATTGAAGGGGCAGGAGCCAAAGCTAATTGTTGTGAGAAACACTGTGAAGTAGCACCAATATCCAGAGCCATCAAAGGACAGTCGTCGATAGCTCCTTCTTTACTTAAAAGATCTTCTAAAGTCATCTCCCCCATTGAAGGTTCCCTCTTAACTTCCCCGCTCCCTTTCATATTCTCCCCTTGTTGAATCTCTCTCCACACCTCCTCAGATATCTTTTCACTGAAGTTTCCAGATATGCCTAAACTTCCCTGATGTTGCAACGATTTCGCTGAAGAACCACCATTACCAGCTTCAATCCCAGGGGACTGATTTGGTTCAGAGGTCCAACCCTTAAGAAACACTTCAAGATTCATGCTTCCCATATAATACACTCCTGGGTCAATTTTCTTATAGTCAACAAAACTATCAAATGGACTATTCCCAAAAACGGCCCAGTTCATCTGGAACATAAGACTCAATACACTACCACCATCAAGAATGACGACGGTAACAACAGCGTCACAAAATGATATTGGGTCGACTAACATGAACCGTCATATAAAACTTTAATATCGACTACACCCATCAAAAGAAATATAAACTTTCCAACTCAAAATGATTAAAAATCATAATTTGCAACATGTGACATCATTTCACTACTGAACAGTTAAGTGTGACATAAGTTATGCAGGTTTCCAACAAAACATACAACTACTTATCAGAACTGCAAGAGTGAAGGTGAGAGGAAATGCGTGTTCAAACTATGTAAGACCTCGCCTCGAATCGACTCCCTACTAGAATAGACATGTAAGACCAGAATAATAGGGCAGCGAGATATGGAGACATGTAAAATCAGAAAGCCTGGATTGACATCACCTGCCTCCTAATTATTCCAATTTCCAAAAAAGCTTCTTCTTCTCCATCTCTATAATAATCAAAATTGTACAAAACAGTTGATAATATATATCGAATGAGTAAGATTAGGCTGATCAATTAAACAAACAACGATTGAGATAAATGAAAAAGATAAGGTTAAAAGTTTCAATATTTTTCATTAATTTTAATTCATTACATAACGAAACATCACAATAACCCAAAAGAAAGACTGAAACTTGATAATTAGTACCTAATTATTACAATCCCTAAATACCCATAAGAACAGACTCAAAAGAACTAACCCTATATTTTATGCATCTGCATCTTCATCTTCATCTTCATCTTCATCTTCACCTACTTGTTTGAATTTCCCTCCTCCATCTTCTTCTCAATGTAAACCTTAGCCTCACAGACACCCTTGTACACCCAGAATCCAGCCAATGACGCATAAAGAGTCTCTCCAGGTGACATATTTCCCATCTTTTCGCCCAACTCCTTGAGAAAATTACGCATCTTCATCTTTAGTGCTGGGTGTTGAAATAGTAAGCTGGGCTCAATGTGCAATTCAGTCAATTATCGGCCCAGCCCAACTCGAGAAGCATTGTAGGTAGAGTTGTACTAGTAGCCTAGTAGGTCAACCTGACAAACGGGTCATTCGGGTCATCTCCCATATCCAATCCTTCAAGTAGTCGTACATCGCCCTTTTCTCTTAACACACGTCTCCTTGTGCAGGTCAATTTAATTGCCATCAACGTGTCGGGGGCTCATCATCGATAAGACGCGAGAGTCACATTTGGATACGTTGCGAACCTCTGCTTTCTAAGCAACGGAACCCCAGCGCGATGATGTCGATGATCAGACCCGAAATCGTTTGATGGGAGCTCACACGTTCAATATGCACGCAATTGATGGTGTGGCCGGTGCTTGTTACTGACCATCGGTGAGTTGGATACGCTAGGAACCTTGCTGCTTTCTAAGCAACGGAACCCAGCGTGATAGTGTGGCTCTCAGACCAAAGTCGATGTCACGACGCCACATGCTAAATAAGCATCTTTGTCATCGTTGCGGTGAAGAATCAGCTGGCTATTCATCGTATAAGCTCGTTCCAATCAACCTTCTTTTCCCTGGGGGCATCTTTTTTTTTTTTTTTTTGGTGTGGTTGCAACCAAGTAAAGTATTTACTTAAACTGCCTACGTACCTGCAGAGTGAGAGGGGTGTCAAGTTGCAAGATCAAGCCAACGTAGTTCGATAAGGGTATGGAGTTTAGACTCTTACGTCACTGGATTGTAACTTGGGGTACAAAGTTTAAACTCTTGCGCCGCTGGAGTATAACTTGTTATAAGCAGAGTTTAGACTCTTGCTGGTGTAGGAGTGTTTTGTCTTCTTCGTATAATTTACCGTTTAGGCTCTTGTACAGTAGCACCCCTTTCTCTTGCAATTTAGGCTCTTGTAGAATGGGACATTTTGTCTAACAGTAGTTTAGGCTATTGTAGATGGAGCGCGAACTTTCTTTGCTTTACTAGCAAGGTAGTTGAGTTTTCTCCATGTTAGAGTGGTGCGACGTATTTTCCCACCCATCCTGCTTGCTTTAGCGTGTCGACCCTCGGACCGGTCGACTTGTGTTTTCTTGTAAGATTTAACTTTCGAGTACCAGTTTTGGAGTTTTCTTTCCGCAACATGCATGTTATCAATCCACAGCGTTTTACTTGGCGCTTTAGTTCGATAAGGCATGCCACTCTTTCGCTTCATATTTTTTTCGACCTCGCCTCGAATCGACTCCCTAATAGAAGACATGCAAGACCAGAATAAGAAGGCGGCTAAATACGGAGACACGTAAAATCAGAAAACCAGAAAGAGGGCTTGTATTGACATCAGCTGCCCTTCTTCTCCATCTCTATACTAATCAAAATCGTACAAAAGAGTTGATAATATACGTCGAATGAGTAAGATTAGGCTGATTATTTGAACAAACAACGATTGAGATAAATGAAAATTTGATAGGGTCAATCAAGTTTCAATATATTCCATTAAATTTAAGTGATTAGTACCTAATTATTGGGCCATTTACCAAAACGGCCATTTGAATAAAACTATTTACCAAAATGCTATACTCTAAAAGTATTAACCAAAATGATAATTTTCAATTTATTCTCGAGTACTTTTTTTTAGAGTGCATTTTTTAAGAAAAAAAAAAAGTAAAATAAATAAATAGACATCCAACCCACAAATTAAACTCAAACCCCCGCGCCGGCCATCCCCTCTGCCGCTACCGCAACCATCCTCCCTTTTCTTCCTCCTTTTCCTGTGCACCTATTTCATCACCTTTCCTCTTATCCCCCCACACGGCCGCACATCCATCATCGGTCATCTGGAGGAGGTGGGAACGGTGGTGATGGGGAAAGGGCAGGAGAGAGAGGATGGGATAAGGGTAAGAGTGGAGAAGAAAGGAAATGAACAAAGAGGGGATCGGAGCTCGGAATGTGACGACCGGCAAGACTGGTGGTGACGTAGGTGAGGTGCGTCGGGCCAGAACTCCAGAAGTTGCTGTGGTGGTTTGGCTGGGTGAGTGGCCGTGTGGCATGGTTTGGGAATTATGAGCTATTCATTTTTTTAGGTGGAATTATTGGCTATTGATTACAACGTAGATCATAATAATTGATATTTCTCTTTCAAAAAAACAAAATTTATTGATATTTCTCATTTCATGGGATAATAATTGTCATTTTGATAAATACTTCTAGGGTATGGTCAGTTTGGTAAATAGTTTTATGTAAATGGTCGTTTTGGCAAAAGACCCCTAATTATTACAATCTAGACAAACCCTAGAGACCCATAAGAACGAACCCTACAAATACGACTCATATGAATTAGCCCTAGATTTTACGTAATTACTCTTCATCTTTTTTTTTTTTGGCAAGAAATTAGTAGATCATTTTATTCATCCATAAAGGGAATAAAGGATCAAAGATCTTACAAAAAATATAGCCAATATATGCCTAAGCAAATCACTAACTGTTTAGACTCCTCATGTAAGTAGTCCTTGGTCCAAGCTATCATATGTTTTATCCTGAAAAACTCATATGCTTTTTTTTTTTGGTTACACGACCGAAAGGAAAAACTAAGTACTACTAGTTATTACATCCACCCATGGTGGAACCAGTGTTTCAGATACATCAAAATAAGATCCGAGCTCCGCTACATCATTGAGACCAATCTCCACAACTCGTTCAACCTTCATAATATCCTGCCGAAGCGTATGCCTACCGTGCAACGCCAGCCGATCCGCTGCCCCATTCCAAGCTCGCGGTATGTGTTGCACATCCACATGCATGATCCTTGCGAGCTCCCTGCATTTCACATACATATTGCTCAACTTATCCATAGGTTGTCCACAATCATTTATACCGTTAACCACTATTTGACAATCCGAGTAGAGAGCCACATCGTATTCACGCCATTTTTGGAGCCAGGACAACCCCACCATAATGGCGTAACTTTCCGCATCACTCGCATCACGGGCGAAGGTGTGGGCTAAGAAGCCTCTTACCCACCGACCACCCGGTGTCAAAAGGCACCCTCCAATACCTGCAGATAGATTAAGCCCAACAAAGGATGCATCTACAAACAAGGACGAACGTGACCAAAACGAAGTAGGGGGTTTTAAAGATTTGGAAATAGTGGGAGCAAGAAACCATTGAGGAACGGTTGCAAAATGTGTTTTGATTGAGTAGGCCTGATTAATTAAGAAAGGTGGGGGGATACTTTTGTTTTCAAAAATCCAAAGATTTCGCCGTTTCCAAATAAGCCAACAAGTAATAATAAACAGTGAGTTCCAATCCATATTGCTACTAAGAGTAAGATTCCTTGTGAGCCAAGCAATAAGATCCAAACTTGACCAATCCGGAGGGGTCGGAAGCAAAGCCCAAACCTAATCAGCATAGGGACAGTCCCAGAGGACATGGAGGACAGACTCACTACAATCCGGACATAAAGGACAGGAAGGAGAAATGGGAATACCACGTTGTGCAAGGAGCGCTCTCGTTGGTAGCCTATCACAAGCAGCCGTCCAACAAAAGAAACGAATCCTAGGAGAGCAATTGAGATTGTGTATGATGTTCCAGAGAGGGAGGTCAGTGCGGGTTCCCACCTTCTTCTCCCAGAGGGTCTGATAAGCCTTTTCCGAATCAAAAAACTTCCCCATAGAGAGGTCACAACAAACTCTATCCACTCCTACCCTAGGAATATGAACGGAGTTAATGTTAACAAGGGTATCAGGTGCAAACATGGTCACCCACTCGGTCCCCATAATCCCCATGTCAAAGTCACGGACAGTCATATTCTCAAGAACAAGCGGAATGATAATATATAAAAACAAAAAGTACATTACGATCATTAGCCTATAAGAATAGCTAGGTAAGGTATAAAACTAACTATTCCTTTCGTTGTGTTATTGAAAATTTTTTTTTTTTTTTTTTCTTGTAAATGTCTAAAATTTTCTTCTAAAATTGTGAAACACTACGGTCTATTCCATTAGAATTTGAGATTTTGGGGCTCGAAAATTCGAATGCTTAGTGTTAATGTCTTGGAAACATTAATCGGCCAATGTTAATTTGATAACAAATTACGACATTTTTCTTTTTTTAAAGTTGGATATAATGTTTTTGCATTAATCAGTATGATGGTCCATTTTATGTTGATCGTTGTAGTATGGTGTAATTATTTTGTTTCTATATTTGTAAGTGAGTATAAATTTTTTTTTTTCACATTAGTTTTAATATTTTGTAATTCTGTTCACACTAAATCAGCATCAGATTTGAACTGGATATTTCCTTTTTATAGAATGAATTGTAAAAACGTGCACGAAGTAGGAGACAACACATTGGTAATGTGATATTTAAGTAATTGAGAGGTCAATGGTTCAAATCATGGCTCAGGCATTTTTTGCCAAGTTTTGCCAATGAGCATAATGACGTGTCATATAATTGCTGACATGTCAGTTGTATGTTGAAGCTCGCCACGTCAGCTTTCCTTGCACGCAATTATTAAAAGTAATAGATTTTTGTTGTGCCCCAAGTGTCACCATAGGATTGGCCTTTTTCCTTTTTTCTATTTTTTTGTTAGATTAACAAACTTAATATGACTCCTAATTATGTAAAAAGAAATTCAGAAAATAAATTAAAAAATATTAACATTAATGATTTTTCATGCTCTATAAATAGAGACCACTCATGATGTATTTTGGTGCTCATTTTTACTATCACATTTTAGTATATAAAAATGACTATCTATTAAATACTGTTTTTTTGTTAAAATACAATTGTAATAAAGATAATATAATAATAAAAAACTGGATAATAAATGAGGTGTGGAAAGAAAAAGTGGTGAAGTTGGCCTTGAACTAGATCACTGATAAACAATCAAAAACCAAAATTGGAGCATGGAATTAATATATGCCACAAAATAATTTTTTAATCAAAATATATGGGATGAGTTAGATCACCAATAAGAGTGGTCTTAAATGCGAACACAGATTATTTGCCAGATACACCCGAATTTTTCTTTTTACTAGGGGAGGTCTCAGGGTCTTTGTGTTAGTGGGACAATATGGCGTACATAATCCTAAGTAAAATCTCAAGTAAAGCTAAATGGACCAAGAACACCCCTCCTCATCTGTAAATGGTAAGGAAGACGTCTCTAAAAAAAATACATATAGATTATACTGCACAAAGGAAACAAATCCTTGAACATACATCGACGTCATTGTAAGGCTATTTGCCAGGGAGGAGGCCTATACTACAAGGCGACCTATTCTTCACAGGCATATAAAAGTAGCAGTAGCAGCCTATACCTACAAAATCTTGCACACTTCAGAAAATGGCTGAACTGGTTCTTCGTAGTTGAAACCTTGGTTTGTCTGATAGATCACCGGAGAAACGATTCTCAACTTCCTGTCAAGGGAATGTTTTAGACATCAAATACCATAGATCAGAGCTGGACTGACAGAGCTAACATGAAATATATGTCGACAGAAGACTGTAGTTTCACGAGAAGTTAATAATCAGAAACCTACTAGACAGTATCCAGTACGAGTGCACTACATATGAATGACACCATATATAAGTCCTCAAAATCTCCCAGAGCACCATCAAGAAGAAAACGTTAAAGAACAATTCTGAGCATCAAAAGTGTTCAGCACTTCAACAACACATAGATAACACAAGCAAGAGCTTCAACAGAAGAAAAATAATCCCCAAGCTCTTATTTGTCTAAAAATAGCAGAAGAAAAGAAGAAAGGAATGCAACAGCATTTTTCATCTCTTCAAGAAAATTATCTGGACATCAGCATGTAAACAAACCATATGATAAAAGGCAGGCAGGAAGCAGCTGTATCTGATTCTAGCACTCCGACAAAGACCCCTGTTGTAAGAATTTTGGTGGGAAAACAAATACCAATTCCAAGTTTCTAAAATCACAATGGAAACAATGGTCATAATAATAACAAAGAGTCTGAGATGCGAACAATGACAATATATGACACAAATAGGCAACAAAATTACTCTCCAGTTTTGCCGAAGTCAGTCAGAATATACTCCATCGTCACTGGGTTTACAGGAACCTCCCTTGGTTTTGCCTAACAACAATATGAGAGAAAACTTGAATTGTCAAAGAGAAAACTTGAATTGCTAAAGCGCATTAAATCAAAGAGAAAACCCAACAGGAACACTATGAGTAAATATTCTCTGGAGTAAGAAATAAAAGCTACCAATCAAATTACTTCCTTTACTGTTAATGGAGTTGTCAATCAAAAACTTGAATTGTCTTGGCAGGCGATGTGGCACCACTCCTAACTAGATTTAGAAAGCCCAAAATTTCCCGTCCGAAAGGATGAGTCAGGTTAGTCCTATCCTTTAGGATAGCCGTAGGATTTTTTTCTTTTACCCAAAAGGCAAAAAAATGCAACAGAGAGAGGATATCCTTGAGAAATCTGAATTATTTCTTCTTCCCCTCCCTTTTCATTCCTATCACTAATCTACCATCAAATTCTCCTGACTGCATCACTTAGTCCCCTTCTCACATAGTTATACACCTTTAGGCGATTCTGCCTCGCTAAT
>JBBYHQ010309587.1:0-17545 GCA_038382645.1 Spergularia azorica | reverse complement strand
GCAAAAGATAGTCTAGTCTTATGTGTAGTTGTCTGATCAGCATAGAGAGGCTTTCCAATTTTACTAGAGATTTTGCTCAAAGCTGATGCTGACCAGAAAAAGGGATCCAAAGTAGGTAGTAGCACCCAAACAGGGACTGTTGTAATTCTCTCAAGCTCCTGTGAGATATGAGGCTCCCATTGCTTAAGAATAAGAGAATTACCACTCACCATCCATGGACCACACTTTAGAACCTCATCAACTTCCTCCTGAGACCCAAGTCTGAAAACAAACCAGCCTTTTTTATAGTATTGAACAATTGGGGAAACTTTCCAATTCTTGCCCACATAATCCTTCATTTGCTTAAGAGTAGGCTTTGCACCAATGACATTGCCAACCAAAGTGAATTTTCATAATTCTAATTCATCCTGTATATCCTCCTCAACTATTGTAACCTCCTCAAATTGGGTGCTTTCCTCACAATAAAACAAGCTCATCCCAAGTTTGGGTTTTGCAATATTCTTCCAAGAGGGGTTAGGGTTAACAGTCGGAACAGTGCTACTATCATTATTCGATTCATTTCCAGTCTTATCAGGAACATTTTCAGCGTGTTGATTCTTACCCACAAGAGGGGGAAATTCATCAACACCAGTTTCACCATCTATTCTAATATCATGATAGCTACTACCATTAACCTTAGATGATGAATTCAATAACTGGGTAGCAAAATCAGCAAAACTTACTGGAGTTCTCGGGTCATTTCCTATCTGGGTATTTGATTTCTCGCTCAAATCTTCATTGTTCGGCTCGATATCAGTATCAGAATGATCACTGGGTTAATTTTAATTTGTTGAATACTCATTGTACACGTTTTTTTGCTGAGTTGTCAGAAAAGCAATAGGAAGACATAGATAGTATGGGTTCGGCTCTCTTATGTGGATTAACAAGAAATCCATTCCACGAAGACTGACCAAATGGGTTGTGTACCATTTTGATGATAGAAACTACAGCATCTTACTTACATATAACAATAAGCTCACTTTGACAGAGATGATGTCCATGTAGCCTATGGATTTCCCTTTGGAGAACATGCCATAAATGAGAGGGATAACAAGGTTGATAAACAGATAGTTTCAAGCTTTAATATGGAAGTGCTTGGAAGAGATAAACTGCCCACTGTTAGCGAGTTGGCTACTTTTGTGAATAATACCAAGCCATGGGGTGACACATTTAAAAGAGCTTTTGTTTTACTTTGTGTATCCCGTCTTATATATGGCATTTGAAACGAAAAACCAACTAAGTGGATACTTAGTTAATTTGTTGATCTTGATTTAGTGAAGAAATTTAAATGGTGTGATTTTGTAAAGAATTCAGCAATAGAATGCAAACAATACATGAAGGAACATCAAAGTACTTCATTCTACGGTCCCTCTACACTTTTTAGTGGTAAGTTCATCATGTTTATTTTCACCATTTTTTTTAAAAATCGTCTACAACATAAATTATGGACTAAAACACAATTATTTGATTTGATTTTCAGATTTTTATGTAGATCGTGTAGTTTTTCAACGACGTTTGGTTCCAAGAGAATTGCCATTGATGATAGGATGGACCGAATATATGTTGAAGAACCGCGAGGACCAGGAGATAATTATTGGACATGGCTTTGGAAAAGGCTACATTCTTAAAGGCAGAATTGAGTTCTCTAATTATGATTTACCTGTAAAAAAACAAGACTACAAATGGTGACAGTGATAATAACAAAGAGCAAGAGCATCAAGATGCAGAAAACGAAGAGGACCTGCAGGTAATATATTCGTTGTTTATGCTACATACTTTTTTGTTAGATGTAACTTACTATATGCTCGTTGTTCTTTTTATTAGATGCACCTTAATATTGTACAAATGCTCATCGTTCATAAGTAAATACTTATTGAGACTTATATTCTTATTTATATGCTCAAAGAGATCACCCCATCCATTCTGGGGTGACGGATGGATCGTACCATTTGAGACTTTTTTTCATGCTTTCCCAGAAGTCTGGAGATCTGCAACAACTCATTGAAAGAAATACATACCACATGTCTTTTTGCTAGATGTTACTTACTATATGCTCATAGTTTTTTTATTAGATAGGATGCACCTTAATATTGCACAAATGCTCATAATTCATAAGTAAATACTCATTGAGACTAATATTTATATTTATATACTTAGATTTAGGTTCACGTAGGAACTTTATGTATTTAGGAACTTTAGGGACCAATCTCAATGGTTGGATCTAAACAATCCTACGGTCTGTAATCTACCCGAGTCATTAATGACAAATATGTAAATAAAGATAACTTCATTTTATTTTCTTCATATTCAATTTCCTTTACCGTGCCTTTCTCTGATGCTTCCCCCCAACATGACTTTTCTCTCTCCTCTTCATCTTTTAATAGCCACTATCAATGTCGCCGGCCACCACGCGATCGTCATTATAGCAACCAAAGTGGGAAGCATACGCCGACGAGTTCACCAGCACAACGATCGACCTCCGGTGATGTGTCACCGTTGCGGGCCAACCCCATCCCTCTCACACGACTCTATCTCTCTCATTTTGATCGACATATAACTGATGAACATTTCATTAAGATATGATGAACATACAAGTAAGTTGATGAACATAAAGGTGTACATTTAATAACATTTAGTTGAACTTTGATGAACATAATCATGGGTATGTTCTTTTGTCATTTTGATATTAAGATCTAGCTTGTCTTTTTTTTCATCTTTTTTTTTCTGGGTATGTTCATTAATTTGACGAACATCTCGTTTGGGCATGATGTTCATTAAACTAAACATATATGTTCATCAAACTAAACTTATATGTTCATCAGAATCATCACATCAAAATTTGATGTTCATCAGTTTAAATTGAATAATGTTCATTCGACAATCATCATATCAAACTTTGATGAACATTCATTGCAAAATTGATGAACATTCACTGCAAAATTGATGAACATTCATTACAAAGTTAATTTTTGCTAGAAAAAACTTAAAGGATTGAAAGAAAGAAGGTTATCAGCTTGTGAAAATGGAGAGAGTGATATTTGAGGGCAATAGGAAGATGGTGGCCGAAGAGGTGTGCGCATGTTGGTAGGGTCGGCGGCGACGGTTGAGTTGGTGGTGGTCATGGTGGGGAGAGAAAATTTGGGAGATAAATAGCCGTAAAAATTAAGGGAATGGGTAAAGGAGTAGGACAGCTGGAAAGGATAATGGACCGCTAGATTATATTAGATCATGTGGTTAGTATTGATTCCTATAGTTCCTATCTAAACCTAACCCTACTTATTTATGGAGAATCTGAAACAAATCATTGGAGAGAAATTTGTGCTCAATAAATTTCTCTATATAATTTTGGGTTGCAAAAGTGTGGCAAAGACATTTATCCTATTTTTATTGGTCCAAAGTAGGGACATTGTATACTTCAGGTTTTAGGTCATACCATTCACATTGCATAATGCATAAAGTCACACATGTGCATTTAGTTTGTGCATGAATCAATAGGGACATTGTATACTTCAAGGTTTAGGTCATACCATTCACATTGCATTATGCATAAAGTCACACATGTACATTTAGTTTGTGCATGAATCGATAGGGACATTGTATACTTCAAGTTTTAGACCATACCATTCACATCGAATTATGCATACGGTCACACATGCATGTACATTATGTTTGTGCATGAATCTTTAAAATAAAAGTAAGTATAACTGTAATATCCCGAATTTTCGTGATATTTTACAATTATATTTTTAGGAGATGAGTTACGAATTAGGTATCGAGTTTGTTTTTCGTAAAATAAAAGGAGTTTCAGAAGTGTTTCCAAGTTTGGATTAACTAATTTGGGCATCTTCCCATTTTCGATCAATCATCTTTTCTCTACTAGCCCGACACAATCCAAAAAGGCCAACCCGAAAAAAAAAAAAAAAAAACGAAATCAGATAAAAAAGAAAAAAATGTAAAACCCTCAATTCCTTTTCTTCTTCTCTCACGCACGCACACACCGCTTCCTGCTCCTCTGTTTCCCCTGTTGCGCCGCGCGAACAACAGCCACGCTCGGCCGCTCTCCGCCCTTGTGCCGCCCTTTTACTGCCTTTCCGTCACCTTCTCCGTCGTCCCCTTCCTTTTCCGGTCACTTTTGGGTAACATAACCCTTCTCTCTCTCCTCTGTTTTCGGTTTCTCCTTAAACTCAATTCGAATCTTGCTCTTTTTGATTAGTTTTTGTGTTGTTTATGCTTAATTAGTTCATATATGAGATGGGTAATTGATTGGGGTTGATTTTATATACAAAGATTAAGTTTTAGGCATATTCTTGAATTATTAGGGTTAATTGTGAATTATTGAAATTGGGATATGGTAATTCGATTTGACGATTGTTTTGTTATTGATTTGATATTTTTGATAGATTGATAAGAATTATGATACTAGAATTTTCGAATCTTGGTTAGGAGTAGTATGTTGGGTTTGTTCATATTTTTGTTTAATTGAAATTGATAATAGAAATTAGTTTTGTAATTTAAATTTATTTTGAAAACTCAAAATTAGTATGTTGTAATGATTTTTGACATTATCATAATTTGTAGAATTAGTTTCTGAATTTTCGGAATTTAATTGCTAATTTTCGGATTTAGGGTTAATTAGGCCAAAAATATGGGTTTTTGATGATTTTTACATAAAGTATTTAGTAGAATTAATTTGGGATTAATATGGATAAATAAAAGTATAATTTTTGAAGGTTAATTTCTGTTTTAACAAGATTATTTGAGTCTTTTGGAATTTTCATGTTATTAGTGTTTTAATTGTGAACTATGAATTAGCTAGTACAATAGAACCTTAATTGTCGTGATTATAATTGGTATGTAGGTTGAGGATATAAAGTTTGAGTTATAAGAATAAGTTGGATGGTTGACTAAGATTGGAGATTGATTTTGGGTTGTTGGATGTGTTATTGTAGATGATGGAATCGTGAACGAGAAGTGTTATCTTGACTAATTTTGTGTTGCTTGTGTTAAGAAGGTAAGCTAGCATGCTCAACCCTTCTCTAAATTGTAGAAACCTTTCAAAAATATGTGCTAAGTGTGGATTGGATGATGGATGAAAACGTAGTATTTTGATAGGTGGAGAACTTGTTAATGCAGGCTTGTTTACTTACTTGGTTGGCATGTTTGAGATTGATATATGTTGTGATATGGTTATGCGGATTTTCTATGGTTTGGCTATTGTATTATGTTTGAATGTATTTACAATGATAAGATTTGGACTATTGGTAAACTCTAATAGCTTTTGTTATCAAATGCTGTTATACTCTAAGTATATGTATCGCCCCACCGCATAGGTTTTCAAGTGGGTTAGTATATATATTGCCCCACCGCATAGGTCTTCAAGAGGGCTTGTAGGCGTCTAGTACTAGCAATACTTGATAGGGGGTGTGCACACTTAAGGTCTAGATTGTCTTGGTTGGTATAATGTAGGTCGGACTCACTCCACCTTGGCAGGCTGGTTCTACCGCCTTGAAATTGTGATGGTATGGCAGGCTGGTTACACCGCCTCACTGATTATGTTGGTTTCCTACTCAATAATATTAAATAGGTAAGATTGTGTGAAATGGATTGTATTAGATTCATTGTATTGGCTATGGTTATGAATGCTGTGATTTAGATTGTGAGTTGGTTATGTGGTAAGTGTTGTTTTCAAATGAAAAATAAAATGTTTTTGAAAACCAAGGTAAGTGTTTTGGGTTTTACAAGTTGAGGTGTTAGCTTACTCAATTTTCTGACCTTTTTCAACTGTGGTTTTTGTGCTTTAAATCTATCACATGTGGTTGTGATGGATGCGTCAATTGGGTTCTACTTGAAGAAGTATTTAGGTTCCGCTGCGTATGATTGTACTAGATGTTTGTTTAGGCGTTGTATCGTCTTAAAAGTTGTAATAAATAGGTTTTAACTTGTCAGCTTTGTATATCGAATGTAATATTGTCGAATTTTGGCAGTCTTTGTATTAAAATAATGTTTTAAAATTGGCCAAAATTTGGGGGTGTTACAATAACTCATGTCACTCCTTTTGTAGTGCATAAATTTTAGTGTTTTTATTATTATTACTAAGTCAAATGAGAGGTACAAGGTCCATCTTTCATCCATCTCCTAATTCTCAAGGTTAACATCACCTAAAAAACTAAAAATAAAATTGTACCCAACACTTCTTTATAAGCAACAACCACTTACAAAAAAATTAAAAACAATATGACAATAAAAATAGTAGATTAATCAATTCACAATAATATCAAAACCAAATACCATGCGGAACCAATAAAGTTAAAAATTATATATCACAACATAGCCACATTAAACAATTTTATTTTTTTTAAAATACACACCGATCGTGCGGAGCACGAGATCCTACTTAGTATGGTATTAAAGCTCAACAATTTCAAGTGAATACTTGTTGCTACTAATGCTTGATTTATTTACTTATATGCTCGTTATTTATGATTATATACACCTTAATGTTGTACAAATGCTCATCGTTCATAAATAAATACTTATTGAGACTAATGTTCTGATTTATTTGATTAGTTATACAGAATCTAATACAACTCATGTGCAAGAAATCCCTAATGCTTGGAAAATTAATAAAGTATATTTCATCAAAGTATCCAATTTGTGGAGCAATAGCCAAATTTCAAGATGCAACCACACCTTTATGTTCCCATTATTGTGAGATTCAAGAGACTTAAAAGGAACAGACGCAAAGGCAATATCGTTTAGATACTCAAGAGGGCGTTCTTTTTCAAGACTCAATTTCGCTTCAGAAAATGGGAGGTGACATTGCCATGCTTAACAACGCGAAGGAACAACGGAACAACTTGGCAGTCTCAAATGAAGTCCCTCATGCATACCTATTTGTATTGATTCCGAGAGTGACAGATTGCGACATGAGTGAGCATGGAGATTTCTCACGAAAAAATGAGCATAGACCTGAAACTGAAGAGCATTTTTCGACTTTTGTTGAGAATTCAGGACTTCCAAATGATGAGTTTCAGATTAATTTACAAGAGTTTGGGTCATCATTTAGTTGATGACGATACAGAAGAACTTAGGCCTCCTGGTTTAACAAATGAAGCTCGTCAAAAGAGACCGCTTATACCTTCAAAGGATATGTGATCTCCCTTCACGATTAGACCTACAAATCTTGTAAAGCAGCCAACAAGGGAAGAGAGAAACATGGCAGAATGTGCATTTACTTTAGAAAGAAATTTGTAAGTAAGAACATGTATGTGTTTGCTTTCATTATGTGCTTATTAAATTTAGGGACTTAACAAAACCGATTATTTTCTTTGATTCTTGTGTCAGCGATCCGGTATTTCAGATAGAAAATCGTATACCTGTGGTGGGAAACCATTTTTCATCTTTGAAACCCAAAATCCATGTTCATAGCGCGGTTATTGATACATGAGCGTATATTATCCACCAAAGAGAAAAGTTTAAAAGTGACGCGTCCCCTTCGAGATTCTTTTTCTTCTCCTCACCGGCTTCAATTCTGATTAGTAATCTTCATCCGGATGAACAAAAAACACAGCCTTTATTTGACAAGACGATAAAGATCTAAATATTGATGTGGAAACATTGATCAATTCCAAATTGGTAAGCATTTCGATAATGTTATTTTTTTTTAATATAAATTTATGTACATTTGTAACATATTTTATTTTATGTACTTTTGTGTATTCGTAGATCTTCTTCCCAGTTCCAGTACACGTACACTACTATTAGCTATGGTTTGACAAAGGGAAAGAAAGACTTTTGATCATCGATAGTTCTTCTGCATGCTCGAACCTAAAAGAAAAATATGGAGAGATAACCTTACTTCCGATTGGTATGCCTATTTCAGTTTTATTTCATCTAATTAATAAAGTACTTTTGAAACGATATTAATGGTTTCTCATGCAGCTACAAGCATTTTCAAATTACATGAGATACATGCTCGGAAAAAATGAAGAATCAACCTCCATCACAAGCTGTAAACTATCTCGCCTACTAATGCTATGGCGAGATGAAGAGAACAAGGATGATTGTACTATCTACTTGATGAGGCATATGGAAACCTACATGGGACAAGATGCTAATAGATGGAATTGTGGGTTAACGAGGTTACAGGTAATTGCAAAGTTGAATTTTAATTTTTGTCACCAATTTTCATTACTTGTACTCACATCACAAGAAAACTAAAAAATATAGCACCAATACTCAACAATAATATTCCAACAATGCTCAATATAATGCCTGGAAACATAATATTAAAAATAATACCTAAATAATCTTGATCGACTATTGTAATGCTCATCAAAATAGAGTAATACTCTAAAGTACATAATCAATGCTCGATACAATTACACTAGATAAAGCATAAACTAAAGGACCTAACTAAGAAATGACAGGTTACATAATGAAGGAGTTTATTCTGGATAACATAAGCCTTGATATGGCTATGGCTGTATATCCAAAATTGAAGAGTTTGGGTTTGAATTCTAATGTGTATACTTATAATCTTATGATCAAGGCTTTTGCAATGAGATAAAAACGAATGAAGCTGAGGGTGTTTTGCTTGATATGGAGGACCAAGGCTTAACCCCTAGTGTTTTCTGTTATAGTTCTTTAATTCATGAAGTTTGTAAGAGTGCAGAAACAAGCTTACCGTTGTTAGGTTCGCCATGCTCAACATATTGAACGCAATACTTCTCAATTTTTGTTACTTGTACCGTCCAAATTATGCGAATTACTCACATCGCACGAATACCCAAAAATATACCACCAATAGTCAACAGTACCAACAGTATAATGCCTGAAACATACTCATAAAAAAAAAATACCAAAATAGTCTTGATCGAATATTGTAGTACTCAACAAAAATAAACTAATACTCTACGGTACATGATCAATGCTCATTACAATTACACTAGATAAAACATTAACTACAAGAGCTAACCAAGAAATGACGGGTCACATAATGGAGGAGTTGACATGCTCATAACCGTATGCTGATTGTTGTAAGCACTACCCATTGTTAGGGCCAGAGAATTTTCTTGCGAACTATGGGATGTCGATCCATACCTTTTGCTAATTTTGACTTTGGACTTTGCTGCCCTTGTCTTCTTCTCTGAAATACTCCTCTTTCGTACATTCTCTCATCCCTTTTTCCTTTTAGACTTGGGATCTAGTATACCTTTATCACGTGAAGCGGAAGCTTCAACATCATTATCTGACACATGCAATTTTCCAACTTCAGCTTCGACCAACGACTTTGATTTTAGCAACTAATCATCACAAAACTCCCTCACCTTAAGATTTGAGACACCGAGACGGAGAAACTCATAAACTTGATGCATTAATTGTGTTGTCCAAATAGATGATGTTTGAGCTAACTTATGACCATGAGGTTCCATATTCATGTCGATCAAATCATCCGCCTCTTAGCAGTCCTTGACTAGCGCTTGATAATATACACAGCAAGTATAACTGCAACACAATTTAGATGTATGATAAATCCGCACAAAATGGCAGCATAAGAACCCACCTTCTTCAAATTTCTCACAAGTACACAAAATAGCTAAGCTTGACATATCAAACTTCACACCATGAGCAAACGAATCCATATTAGGTCTCCACACCCGATAGAACATAAACTTGTTATCGAAATGAACAAGCTGCTGAAAACATGTCATGGTAATGCTGAACTGCTCTTCAAAAACGTGGTAAGCGTCTATAGTGAACGCACTAGCGGCTTGCATCAGTATACTAAACCCTTGAATTGCAAGTTCTAGGTAATCATTCCAACATCTGTGATTATCTGAATTTTCATCTTTTCTCCATTTGGAAACCACTTCACAAAAGCAATTGTAAAGGTCGCAAAGAGATGCAGTACGGAATAATTTCTCTGAAACAGATTTATTTGTAGTCTCACTCCGTTGAGATGACAAAATTTCTGCAGAAAAATACTCCTTTTTTCCTTCAACTTGTATAAGTTAGATCACCATGGATTATCCAAACAATTATCCATCATCATGGACATGTTAGCATATGCTTATCATTATAATGAAAAAAACTCAATATAATTTCAAAAAAACTCAATAATATTAAGTAAATAGTATGAAAAATCCAAAAACACACATTGAATTAAATCTAATACCTCTTCCAATAGTGATTAAATTCCGCAATGGAGTCACAATACATAAACACATGGCTAAAAAGATCTTGAAACCCAGACTGATTGAACAAATGTCTAATATTCGTTTGAGCATTCCTCATAATGTGCCAAGTACACAATCAATGTCTTGCATTGGGAAACACTTGAGAAATAGCAGCAGCCATAGCTGATGATAGATCAGTCATTATAGTTGTAGGTTGAACTCCACCCATGGACCTCAAAAATGTTTCAAAAAGCCACACAAATGATTTCGTTCTCTCATTAAACTGGAAACCACAACCAAACATGAAAACATGAGTATGGTTGTTGATTCCGACAAATGGAGCACAAATCATATCATGCTTATTCGTGCGAAATGTTGTACCATGACTAGTAACATCATTATAAGCTAAATAATCCTTTTTCATTTTGGAATCTCTCCAAAAGAAACAACATATCGCGCCGTCCTCATCAAGCTCAAAATCAAAAAAGAAATCTTGTTCATGATCTTGTCTCTTTTTAAATAACTTGATCAATGTATTGGAATCTGAAATATCAAATGACTTTTTTTTTTCCCTTGCTATAGAATTACGAGTATCAACTTCCTTGAATCATAGAAAAAGTGGACCCCCAACCTCTATTTCCATCAACCTTACAGCAGAAGCAACAGTCATACATGCTCTCACATATATAGTTAGTTTCTTAAGTTGTTCTTCTTCAACATGTCTTTGCAAACGGTCCAAATGACGTTGATTTGGGGTAGTAAACTCATGGTTATGTCTTGACCACATAATTATTGTTCTCATCTACCTCGAAATACACCAATGCTTTACAACCTGTTAGACAATGAAAAAAACCTCAATTGAATATAAACATAATTGAATCAAATAAATACAATCTTGAATAAAATAAAGATAGGAAGAAAAACAAGTCACCTAATCGTGTATCAATTTTTGTGTACTCCTTATCCTTCTTGCCTTTTTGTTGTCTAGTTATGTGCTTAGAAACACAAAACTCTCTCCCTTTAATTACCTTCTGAGGTCCATCCTTGCACCTAAAATTATGGTAACGAATACTAAAACCAATTTCATAGGCATAGTCATTGTCATTGTACAGTTTAAAAGCTTCAATCTCATTTGCCACAGATTTCCAAAGAAGTTTTGACTCTTGAGCTTCTTCCACACAAACAGATGCTCGTACTACAATACGTAAATCAAATAAACTTAACAAACATATATAAGTTGGAAAAAAAAAGGGATTATTGTGGTACATAACTCGATACTTCACAATAATAACTCAACAAAATGATATAAATGCTTAGCGTAAATACAAAAACTACATTTTACATTATTGCTGATTAGAACGAAATTATCACATCAAAACTCAATGATATAACTTAAAAGCTTGATGATAAAAAAAAAAAAAAATACTTAACAATAATAACTCAACAAAATGACTTAAATGCTCAGCGTAAATACAAAAACTACGTTTTAGATTATTACTTATTAAAACCAAAATTATCACATCAAAACTCAATGAAATAACTTAAAAGCTCGATGATAAAAAAATAAGTCGACATAATAATATAGTTCATCTTGACTTTCAAATACTATGATTACACATAAGCAAAACCCTTAAAACAAAAAAAAACAAAATTGTATGGTGAAAAGGAACAAATACAAATACTTAATGGATAAATCGAAAAAGAAAAGCGCGTCGGCACGTGACTTAAATGTCAAACGTAGGGGCAAAGACTATGTTTTACATTATTACTTAGTAAAACAAAATTATCACATTAAAACTCAATGAAATAACTTAAATGCTCGATGAATAAAAGCCCCGCAACCAGCTATGAGGACAGTGGATGTAGTAGAGATGGTCACAAGGAAGTAGGATCACCTGGTCGACAGCGGGGACGAAATCCTCCTGACCGATAGGACACTTTGTGTCCCCGTAAAAAGTCAGTGTCCGCGGTGTGTGGAACATCGCGGACCATACTGGCCGTTGTCGGTACGATGCCGTGGGTCTGTGTGTGTACAGGTAGTGAACAACGTACACTCACAGGGCGAGAACTTGCAATGCAAAGGACCGAACCATATCCCTTTTACAAATTTTCTAATTTATTTTCTCTTTCTTTTTTTTTTGTAGATAAGTCGTTATAGTTTGATGTAGGGCGTGAACTCGGGAATGATCTTTAGTTTCAAGGCCGGCTCTGATGGGGTCGAGCCCGGGCGACGCCCACGCTGAAAACTAGCCTAATTCATTGGATATTATAAATGTAATTATTTTACCCAACTTAGTTTGTTTGTTTGATTAGTAAATATCTTTGATTTTCTACGATACTTGTGTAGTTTGATGCTCAATTCATGTGTAATTTATGTGCAATATATGTCGTTTCATGATGTCAGATTATTGCCTACCTTGTGCAGGTTATTCTTATATTTTGTGGTGTTCTTTTTATTGCTTAACTTAACATATGATATATCATGATTGTTAGTCGCTCATGTTTAGGATGTATCATATGTATGATGTCATTATATGTTGCGTGATATCCATTAGATAATTACCTCTAGTAGGGACGTCCCTATAAAACTTCCCTATTTCAATACTTACTATATTTGGCAAGTTTTTACTCTCATAATCAAACATCTATTAATTAATAACAATCTACTAAGCATTAAGTTTCAACATTTAATTAATACTTACCCCACCCGAATCTAATTAGAAATTTTATATTAGTTTTTCTAAGAAAATTGTGTAAAATTTAAATGTCGAACTTATATTGGGACGGAAGCAGTATAGTGAGGTATGACGTTTAACGCACAAATTTTATGAAGTTAATGCATGAAGGATCGATGCAGAAAGAAATTAAATGGAAACCATTGCCAACACAAAGTTATGCCATTAGTAGTAGGGTTTAATAATCCAACGCACACAAACATAAAAAAAAAGGGTGATCCTGTGAGTCTACGCATAGACATATATAAGTTGACTAAATTTTAGTCACTAAGTCTCAAGTGAAGTAAAATCAAGATGGTACATAATTTGCAGTAAATTTTCAAGTGTAGTAAAAAATAACAGTAATTTTATGGCACTATATGTATGTAACTGACAGCCATTATGGCATTTACGACGTCGGCCATGGTGGTTGATATATATGGAAGAACGGTTTATTATGGTGACTACTCTATAGGCTTGATGTTGTACTAATAATGGACTTTTTTGAGTTGCAATATATGCAAGGTACCGCGCGAATCATAGTCCTTTTACAAATGTTCTAATTTCTTTTATTTTTTGTTTGTAGATAAGTCGGGATAGTTTGACGTTGGACGTGAACTCAGGGGTGCTTCTTATAAGGAAGCCCTTTAAATATCACAACCACATTTCGACATTAGCTACATGGGTTTGAAGTCATTGAACTCCTAGATCTCTAGTTTCGTTGAGTGGTCACTCAATTAGGTTACTCGTTGAGCTACTATATTTTCCTCTAATGATTACACCGTTGGCTCTGAGCAACCATAACTTGACAAAGAAAAAAAATTATACTAGAACTACTTAATAACAAAAGATTAAAGCTAAATTTTTTTAATCAATCTAATCTAATATATATATGTAATCCTGAACCCGTTCAATTCCCACGCTGACATGTGGCATATAGTATATAGTAATATTATTATATTGTATGTAATGTTTATCCAAAATAGGATATGATAAGTAGATAATATATGGTAATATTATTCAAATAAAATAATATTGTTACTTGATTTATGGAAAATAGTTATGTGATATATATAGTAATTATTTGATTTATGATAATTTGATCAAATATCCCACTGGTATTTCAAAATGGGACTTTGGCTTTGGAAATGTGACTTTTCCTCTAATTAAATTACAAATATCCCACGGGTGTTCGAAAAGGGGTTTTAGGTTTTGAAAGGTGATTCTCCGTGTAAGTACAACACGAATATCCTACGGGTGTTCGAAATGAGATTTTAGATTTTGAAAGGTGATTTTCCATGTAATTACCTTACGAATATCCTACGGGCGTTCGAATCACGATTTTAGGTTTTGAAATGTGACTTTACATCTAATTAAATTACAAATATCACAAGGGTGTTCGAAACATGATTTTAAGTTTTTAAAGGTGATTTTCCATATAATTACCTTACGAATATCCTACGAGCGTTCGAAACATGATTTTAGGTTTTGAAATGTGACTTTACATCTAATTAAATTGCAAATATCACAAGGGTGTTCGAAACATGATTTTAGGTTTTTAAAGGTGATTTTCCATCTAAATACATTACAAATATCCCACGGGTGTTCAAAACATGACTTTAAGTTTTTAAAGGTGACTTTCCATCAAATTACATTACAAATGTCCCACGGGTGTTTGAAAATTTTTAGGTTTTAGATAAAAATTTCGTTTACATAATTTTAACATTTTAATATAAATAGCCCGGGCATTGCACGGGCCATCAAACTAGTCTAATACTATATATATTTAAACCTGAAACCAAGTTTTCCTATGAGGACACTTGGCATTGGATAACACAAACTAATCATATAATATGGTAATTAATATCTAATTTATGTAAGCTAATTTATGGTACTAATTTTAAATATAACGTGATATAACAGGTGATGAGATGTGGAATGAAGATGCGATAGTATAATAGGTGATGTAAAAGTGGAAAGAAAATAATAATATGATAAGTGATTAGAAATAGATAATATAATAATATCGTTGCTAATAATATTTTTTTTGTAATGATCAAAATTTTATAGAAAACCGGGGAAAACCCCCAAACCATTACAAAAAAATGCTAAACTATACTTAGAAAGGCAACTCATGATGCAAACCTAAACAGCCAAACGCAAGTGAGATAATTATGACAAACCAAGACAATCGATCAGTCAGAAGAATTATGACTCAAAAGCAATGCTATTTTTGAGGATATGGTAGTGTTTGATTATTGTGATTGTTAATTGAGAAATCGACAACTGAAGAACATGGATATGGGCTGACTCTCCCTCGACTATAGAAATAATCAAAACAAAGCCAAGAATGAAATTACTCCCTGAATTAGCTAGGCTAATCAGACAATAATTTCTTGCCAGGAAACAGTTTCACACCACGATCGGAATTGAGGATATTAGCATTGAACCTCACACAATCTAAGCTTCCTAAAACTCGGAATGATAAATTCAGATTTTGGGGTTTTAAAAAACTTTGCTCAAGGGTTTTTATAATAAATGTTCTGCTTCTCTGATTGTTTTTGTTGGGCTTTTATAAGCCTTTGTACAGGATATTATAGCAACTAGAAATAAGAAAATAATAAAGAAACTTAAAGTCTAATATATCTACCACAAACTTATAAAAGAAAGGAGGATAAGCTGCTGCTCCTTGCACGCCTACTGCTGCCTTTTTGATTTCTTATTGCATAAGAGATTAACTTTGCTGAGGTGGAGAGCTGCTTGCTTGCTTGGTTCTCTACCTCTCTTCCATTACTTAATAACTCACTTGAAAGAGCTACCTTATTGTTGGAGGAAAGGACGTGGGAAATCATTATAAGAAGACTGCTTCACATGGCAAATAATTCTCCTCTTGCATATCAAAGCAAAACCTTCATTATGGGTATCCTCATGTACTTGCATATCATTTGGTGGAGCTTCTTTCATTAACTTCATGGAACACTTAACTTTATTATTTGATATCTCTAATCTGACCTCCCCAATTTATAAGTCCTGTCAAAATATCATAAAGTCGGGCCCGAAAATATCATCCTTCTTCCGTGATAAAACAGAGTCGAGCTTAAATCGTGACGGTACGAAATCGGCTATAACTCTCGGAGCACAAATCTGATGATAATGTAATTTATGTCATTGGAAAGATTAATTCTTGAGCTTCAATTGAGACACAAATATCACACAATTTGATGATCTGGAGACGGAGATATAAGCCTTCAAATAAACCCCTGATGTTAGTCCGGATTGAAAAATAAACTGCGACTAATCTGTACGACTTTTGCTGTTAATTCCAAAACCACGACTTAGTTTGATCTCCCAGGTTTCCAAAAATGTATGGCACAAAAATAATGGACTTCTTTTGAACCTTCTAAGAAGCTCTCAAATTTAATTGTGCAAACCTGGATGCGGATTTGTCTTGAATTGGATTTGTCCTCAAATGTCATCTCTCAAATTGGAATGGTTTATGAGCATATTGCATCTGCATCAACTCACCTCTCATAGCATAGTAGGAAAGTATTTCTCGGACATGCCAGAGCTTAGATATATCATTCTAATAGCAACTACATAGCTAATGTTTTGAAAGTACTTCTTCTACACTTCTCATTTTCTCTCAGTATATCCTACCGTTCCTTTCCATCCACAATTCATAGACTGTACATGCTAAGGCACACCCGTTTCTTCTTTGTTTCCAACCTTTTCCTTTATTGTTCCTCGCAAACCACTTAACTTTCTGCTTCAATGTGGAGATACCATGATTGATATGGTATTTAACAAGCATAGTTCCCCAGGGCCTTCTTGAGAAGCTGCATTTGAAACATAAGTGATTTGCTGTTTCAATTTCCTCATAGCAGAGCGCACATCTATTTGCAAGTTGAAAACCCCTCTTACAAATGTTATCCAAAGTTGCCAGGCTCTTTTGAACAGCAAGAGATCCTATGAAGGCATGTTTAGGAGCAATTGTTGAATCACACAATGTCTTGTGCCAATAATGTCTGTACCCCTTTTCCTCGAAGAAGTCATACAGTTCAAGGGTTTTCCTACTTGAATCACTCACCCTTCTTGCATTCTCAATGCTCCCTGCCTTCTCAATTAGCTCAATCCTGATATGAAGAATGTTCTTCCAGCTGCAGGACCATTTATTTTTAATATCCATGCTCCACAAATCTGTATAACCAATTGACAGGCTAAAGTCGTATGCCCACAAATGTAATTAATCAATACTAACCTCGAACGTAATAATAGGCAAGTAAGGTTCGTATCCACATAGAACGGTAACTAACAATATATGTAAAGTAACCAAATGGGGGGTTTATGATTGTAATTGATCAAGTAATCAAAAGCAAAAAGAGTAATTTGTAAATCAATAGAGGAAAAGATTTCGGACAATTAATACCCACTATCGTTCACCTAATTGATCCCAGTTATCAACTAATCCTAATTCGTTGAGTACTTAGTTGTAGAAATACAATTTCTAATCGTTTCTTAATTCTTACTAAGAGGAGATATCAGCCCTACCTAATAGTCCTAATCGGTGGATAACAAAGACGCGCGCCTAAATTCAATCCAGCGAAAGCATAAAGC
>JBBYHQ010309554.1:0-17559 GCA_038382645.1 Spergularia azorica | reverse complement strand
TGATCATATGAGCCTTATTTCCCAATGTGGGACAAACCAACTCCATAATCCACTTTCCATATTCCGTAATGTTACAGGTAAAGTACGAGGAAGACAGAGATCAATATTGATATTTTGTTCTCTATTACCTCCTTCTTTCATCCCCAATAACATCTCATACATCATCCCACATATAAAAAGTTGAGATGAGTTAAGTTGTAGATGGAGCCATGGAGGTATAAGATGAAGAAAGATGAAGATGTAGGTGGTAGATGCTGGATGCTGGATGCGGGGATAGCAAAAAGAGGAGGAGAAAAACAATCAAATTAGATTAGGGGCATTATTGTCCTTTTCATGTTTTAATTTGTTGTATTTAACACTTTTATTGTTGCATTTAGACCTTTTGTTTGTAAATCTACTCCTCATACCCCTTCATTTTGTTGGCTTAGATTACAAAATTAAAAACAAAAAAATAAGGGTAAAAAGTAGCGGAGATAGTACTCTATAAGTTTATTGTGAGAAGGGGTACATGAACTTGTTGTAGCCCCGAATACCATATACGGAGTAAAAGAACATAATTTATTTTCAAACAATTAAATTAAAGGCATAGTCGTTTGCTTAAGCAGCGGGAACGAATATAAGCTTTTAGCCAAAATTTCTAGGGTAAATTTGCTCGTCATAGTAAGATTACTCAAAGAGATCGGAACACTAAATTTTTCCATGAAAATTTTGAACAACATCGACGCCATAATACCAATTTTCAACTTAAAAATGATCTCAATGCTTGGACCGACGTTGAGTCCGATATTGCTCAACTGCTCTTTGCGAAGTCATTTAACGTTTTAGTTTCACGGTGACTAGTCCATCAAGGGCCTTAGTAGGTTTTTCATGTAAGAGTGGCGAAAAAGATTCATTCTTTATTGGCACTTTTTTAGTGGGCAGGACCGAAGAAAATATGTACGGTGCATTGGAAGAGTTGAGACCTCATCGCTAGACCAAATGGTTGGGAGGAGTTAGAATCAGGGATATTATTCGTTTCAATCATGCATTACTAGCAAACAAGCTTGGAGGCTGTTGGAAAATAATAACTTATTAGTGTCTAGAGTGTAGCGCGCTAAATATAAATTCTCGTGAGAAACTGGGGTTTATGGGACTATTGGAAGGCGCAGGTGAGGGGGTTCGTGGGGATGACAGTGTATTAAGTGGAGAATGGATTAGCTAAGGGAAGGGATGAAGATTATCCCCGGAGCCAACTCAATGATTTAGTGGGGCAACCTTGGGTTTATGGGGGCCGCCCTAGGATGAAAGGTTGACCGAATAATGAGAAAGAATTTCCACTACATTTTAGTACAACCCGGGTGAGGAATTTTGTGGTAGGAGGGGAGTGGGATTTAATTTGTTACAACTCCATTATATGTTTGATAGGAAGACAATCATTGAGATTTTATCAATGCTGATACCAAGGCCAGAGCAGGAAGATAGTTTTGTATGGGGTGGCACTCATTCTGGACTTGTATTCTGTGAAGTTTGGGTATTGAAGCTATGGAGGGAAAGATGAAGAAACATCATGAGCATGTCCCTCTTATCCTTAGATTTACTAGGAAGCATTGTCATTTGTTGGTTGATTGAAAGATCATTTGCCATTTACCCGGCCCAATAAATGGAAATGCTTTCTTTGGAAATTAATGGTTGGAGCGCTCCCTGTGGGCCATGAGTTTGTCAGGCGACATATGGCTACCAGCTTCGATTGTGGCTCATGTCAGGTTGGGATGGTTTGTGGGTATTTATGGGCCATTTCGTGTCATAGAAACAATATGGTTTTCAGAGGGACTGAGATCAACATGCATGGCATTTTTTCCCTTGCTAAGGAAGTAGTTGGTGATTTGCAAGGGAAGTGTCTCTACAACCCAGTTTGAGGCAAGAGGTGACCAGATTAGTTCCACCAGCCAAGATAATAGGGAAAATAGAAGGCGACAATATTACGAGATAATAACAAGAGATATTATGGAGTAATATGGTCAGAAATATTATCATACGAAGTTATGGTGATATCGTGCATATGTCGTTGATATTGTTAATATGATAAATTAGATTAACTTAGATTGTATTTAGGTAAACTGTATATCTTGGAGGTTAAGTTAATAAGAGTATGTATACGATGTAATATTGATGAAATCGATGAGAAACTTGTACATGAGAAATATATTATTTTGAATGAATTATGTTACGTTATGTTTCTCCCCATGAATTATTTTCATGGCACCGACCGACCCGAATTCCTAACACAAGACGTGGACCAATCGTCCCAAGAATGTCACCTTATTGGCCCATGTAATGATTGTACAAGATTTAAGATCATGACTGATGGAGGGTGGAGATTGATCTCGGAAGCGGGAGTTGGGTGGGTTGCGGTGAACCTTGTGACTGAGATAATGGAGGAGAAGAGTGCTGAACCGGCCCATTGTATCAGATAAAAACCCGTATAGTTACGCGAGGTATTAGACACATTAATCAATTTCTGGACTAGGATGATTTTGTCCTAGATATGACCCACTTAATAGTGGGCAATTTCAGGTTTTTGTAGAGGGAAATGTCGCTTTTTGAGCGATTTATTGGCTAATTCTATAATTTGTGAAAGTAGTCTCACAAATATCAGTTTAAGGCAAAAATGAAAACACTTAAACATTGACCGGCCTAAGAACCTGAGTACACCCCCTCACTTTAGGGAACTTAATTAGATGGAGAAACATTACACAACATTCTCTCTTGTGGCTACCACCCTCTATCTCAACACAACTTAAGGTCCTCGGCTTATTCATAAGACCAAACTAGTTTTAGAGTTTTCTAAGAGTACAAGATTTAGCACTTTCCATGCATTTACACAACTAAATTCATGCCTAGGCACATTCTATTACTCCATTTGTGAAGGAATTCAAAGAGTCTTCAACAATTTCAAAAGTGTGATCACAAAATCGTTTCTTTGGCACAATATTTTTATTTTTTCTAACATTGTTTGGCTACATACTATTGTTTAACTAACATTTCACCTCCCATTGTTTTTTTTTTTTTTTTTTTTGTAAAAATTGTCGATTTTATTCATCCTTGGCGGGAAAAACAAAATCAGATTTTACAAAAAAAAAGGTGGTTTCCTCTACGAGACCATCTCCTAATTACCATTTAGGCAATCTACTATCTCATTATGAGTACAACATTTCATTAAGGCTTAGAAGTCTTATACTAACAATGCTTTGAATATTCTTCACTAGACTCATTTTCGATTGCTCCGTATCTCCAAAGGTTCTTGCATTCCTTTCACTCCATATGCAGTAGATAGTTGCAGTTAAGCTTTAACTGTACCAATTAAAGTGCCAGTGTTTCCTCCTCCTCCTGCTTGCACTTCATTTTATCTCCCTTTTTAGACTACATGCTCTTCTCTTAATTCCTATCCAATCTAGTATTTCTTGACATACCCTTTTGGAGAAAGCACAATAAAAAAAGAGATGATCATGATTCTCCATGTTGCTCTTGCATAAACAATGTTGTTCCAAATCACCTTACACCACCTATTCTTCTTCCTCTTTTCCCGGAAGTACTCATATGCTTTCTGCACCTTGTATTTGCCATTTGTCTCCCAGGCTTTGATCAATTTCTTAGCATTTTCCTTGCACCCTGTTTTCTGCAAAATTTCATCTCTTATTTTCAAGGCACCTTTCCAGCTTTCTGAGTCTCCTTCTTTAACCCTTACCTCCCAAATACTGCTCTTCCGAACCTCTTGCAGCCATAGCCCCTCTTGCTTGGTAACTATTTTCCATATCCATTTTACCATTAAGGCTTTGTTCTAAGCTAGAACCTCTTTAATCCCAAGACCTCCTTCTATTTTTGGAGAACACCTACCCTTCCAGCTTTTGAAAGTTAACTTTCTGCTCCCCTCTGCTATATTCCACATGTATCTTCTACTGCTCCTATCAATCATAATAATGATATGTTGTGGGAGGATAAAACCTGAGCTCCAGATTTTTTTTCTATGCCAAAAATGACTGAGTTTATAAGCTCAACCTTTCCATCATAAGACAGAAAATTTGCAGACCAGCTACTGATATTGCTCTTGATTTTGCTCACTAGTGGAGTGTACATGTCAGCCAGCAATCTCCTTGGATTTAGAGGGAGTCCTAGATATCGAAAGGGGAAGCTCCCCTCTGAAAACCATGTGGCTTTAAGAATTTGATCTTTAACAATGCTTGGTACCCCTCCAAAATAAATGTTTGTTTTAGTTGGATTTGCCACCAATCCTGATATTTTTGCAAATTTGTCTAGACATTTTATTGCAGCTTGCACTGAGGGTACATCTCCCCTTATAAAGATCATAAGATTATATGCAAAAACCATATGAGTTAACTTGACTCTTGCACACTTAGGATGGTATGGGAATTGAGCTTCTTTGGGCATCTCTTTGAGGTGTTTAGATAACATCTCCATGCTTAGAACAAACAAATAAGGAGACAGAGGATCTCCTTGTCTAACACCACTCTTGCCTTTGAAGAACCCTTTAGCAGTCCCATTGATTTTCAAACTGAACCATGTTGAGCTGATGCACTGCATGATCCAATTCACATACTTCTCTGGGAATTCCAAAGCTGTCAGCATTGCTCTGATAAACTTCCAATTGAGAGAATCAAAGGCCTTTTTTATATCAATCTTTATCAGACATTTCGGGGAGATGTTCTTCTTTCTGTATCCTTTAATCAGGCCTTGAGAGACCATAATGTTCTCAAAAATACTCTTATTCTCCACAAAAGTTGTCTGCACTCAGGTAAGACTCTTTTCAGTCTATTTGCCAAAATCTTGCTAATTATCTTATAGAATATTGTGCAGCATGATATTGGCCTGTAGTCTGTGACAGAAGTAGCATTATCCTTCTTTGGTATAAGAGCTATAATGGTTGCATTTGCCTGTTTTGTGAGCTTGCATTTCCTAAAGAATTCACCCAAAGCACTACATAGATCTTCTCCTACTGTGTCCCATGAATTCTGAAAAAATCCTGCTGAGAAGCCATCCTGACCTGGGCTTTTGTCAGGGTGGATATCTGACAGGGCTCCTTTGATTTCCTCTTCATTTACTTCTCCAATAAAAAATTCCTTCCAAAAATCTCACAGTTTTCCTTTTGAGATATAAGTATTCTCAAACTCAATTACAAGCTTTTCCTCTCCTAGCAAGCTTTTATAATAGTCTGTAAAAGCTTTGATAATACCTTCCTAATCAGTGAACTCATTCCCATCTTTATCTGTAACTTTCCCCATAATGCTTTGATTTTTCCTTGTTGCAATCCTGGCATAGAAATATTTTGAGTTGCTATCATTTTGCTTGATGTCATTGATTTTTGCCCTTTGCTGCAACATGCTCATCTCCGAAGTCTTGATCTTACCATATTCTATCTTTGCATTTTCTTCCATTTCTAGCAACATTTCATTCATAGGCCTATCTATCAGCTTGTTTTGTATCTCCTCCAGTTTCTCCTTGCAAGATTTCACTCTTTCAGGTAGATTGGAAAAATATCTCTTATTCAAAATCCCAGAGCATGCTTCACTCTTTTCAAGTTGATGAAAAATATGTACATTTGTGTGCCTCCCCCATTCCAATCCCATGCTTTTCTCACAACTGATTTGTGCCGAGGATGCTCAGTCCAGCAGTTGAGAAATTTAAAGGTCATCCCTATCTTCTCCAAAGCATTTATAGTTACCTTGACAATTGAATGATCAGATATGCCTGGAGGAAGATAATCAGCAAAGGATGTTGTATGCGCCTGCAGCCAGTCTCCATTCACTAATGCTCTATCTAGCTTCTCCCAGAGTCTATCAGTTCCCTCCTGCTTATTGGTCCAAGTAAAGAAATGTCCCTGACCCTGCAGATCTTCTAGCCCACAATTTACTAAACAATTATTGAAATCGGCCATGTCTTGTATATTTGGTGGGCATTTCCCCAATCTCTCACTATCATCCTTGACTACATTAGAATCTCCCATCACAATCCATGGCATATTGGGTTTATTAGTTTCCAGGCTATTCCAAAGCTCCCTCCTTCCCAAATTATCATTTTTAGCATAAACAATAGAGAAGCAGAAGGAGTAGTGAGAAAGCAAGTTTGTTACTATGCCCTGAATCATTTGGTCAATCACATAATCCACATCAAATCTTACCATCCTGGCATTCCATAAAACCCATATTCTACCACTATTATGCTTACTATAGTTATTAGCATGAGAGTAATTCGCAAATCTACTCTTAATAACCTTACTAGCATTGCCTTCTTTTATTTTTGTCTCAATAACTCCAGCAATATCTACCTTATTTCTCCACAAGAGCTCCTTAAGCTCCCGCTGCTTGAGGGCTAAGTGAGAATAATCAAAGGGATAAGGGAGGATCAGGTGGCTCTCCTTCCCCTACTACTGCATTCTCATCCTTATCCGGACCTTCATCCATTATAGCTGCATAAGTCCCACCTGTGAACATATTAGTGAACCTGTTACTTATAATTCCTACTGGACTTTTACTCACATGCTTCCTGCTTTTCCTCACTACTGTCTTGAACCCTAACTCATCCACAGTTTCATTTGGTGGTGAGGGAGAGTCCACTTCTTTTTGAAACTCTGTCTCAATGATATGTTGTTCCTGGATCACATCAGTGTGCATCTCATTCACTTCTTCAGTCACCTTCTCTTCCTCCATTGCTTTCTCCTCTACAGGTTTTGTCTGCACTGGCCTGTAAACTTTCTTCTCTGCAGGTTTTTTAGGCTTAGCATGCTTGTAAGTCGAGATTGTGTGTCCCATTTTCTTACAAACCTTACAAAAATATGGAACTCACTCATACTCTATTCTTTGCTCAATTTGCTCCCCATATGGTGTGTTAATTGTAACTTCTATGGGCAAATCCTTGGAGATGTCCACCTCTATCATTATCCTTGCAAATGACAGTCTCCTATTCAGTGTTGTTATTTGGTCAGCAAAGAGCGGTATTCCCACCTTGCTTGCAATCTTGCTCAGTGCTGCAGCTGACCACAAGTATGGATCCAAATCAGGGAAGAGTACCTATATAGGAATGACTGTCATTCTATCCAATTCCTGTGCCACAGTTGGTGTCTAGTGTTTTACCTGCAATCAACCATGGTCCTCCCCTCAATATAGCCTCTATGTCTTCCTGCGAGGTGAATCGAAAAGCATACAATCCTTTCCTATAATACTGAACAACACACTTTCCTTCCCAGTTCATCTCAGCTACCTGTTGCATTTTCTTAAGATCTACCTTAGCTCCAATTACATGTCCAATTAGAGAGTGTTTCCACAATTCTAATTCCTCCATTACATCCTCTGCTTCAACCATTACATCCTCCTCTTTTAAGCTTTCCTCACAAAAATACAGGCTCATACCTGCCTGAGGCTTACCTACAACCTTTGTCCATGATTTTTTTCCCTTGCCAGTCCCCAATTTAGTCGCAATTCCCTCAGTCCCATCTTTAGGTTTTCCTCCACCACTAATTTCAGTACTTTCTCCATTCTCAGTCCTATTTTTTAAGGAATTAGCTTCTATATTTACTTTCTCTACTCCTGGAGTCCTTTTTTGCCTTCTCCCAGATGAATTGATTGCATATTGAATGACACCGGAGAAGCTTACCGGTGTTCGTATCTGGGTCTGTAGCTGGGTTTGTGTATTTCCTCTCTTATTTCTTCTCCATTTGGTTCAATAACACTACCATTCTATTCGTCTGAGTGTGCTGCATCTTGCGGTGCTTTTTGTTTTCTCGGGCGTCCTGGCTTTCCTTTTCCGGCCATGGTTCAAGTTTTCGTACGGACAAACTCGGGGAGAGAGCTTCTCCTCAGTCCATGGTTTTTTTTTAATTTACCCCTAATTTTCTCTAGTGTAGTCCCTTCCCATTGTTATTCTTTGGCATTCAATGCTTGATATACAACTATTTTGGTCCCTTTTTCCGTGTGATTTATGCATCCCGTCCCCTAATTTTGATGTTTGTATAACCAATTTTCCGCCATTTTCATGTATATGCTTATCTTTGCTCAATTCGATGCTATTTTGCATAATTTAGAACATTTCCTATTGTGTATGAGAATCGGGTTCTGCGATTTGCTTTTGGCTTTTGTAGGATCACCTACAGAACACGTTGGAGCGGAACCAAAAGCACGAACGAGCCAAAGAGCGGAAATGGAGCTTGGAGCGGGACGATAGGCACGACAAACGAGGAAAAAGGGAGCAAAGAGAGCAAGAAACGAGCTACGCTCGGCCATCCGCTCGCCGAGCGGAACGTATGAGAAGTAGGATGCCGTTCGCCGAGTCAATGTCCGCTCGGCCGAGCGAAGCCCCAGATTCGCCTTTTCTACCCGTTTTTTCGTCTTCTCCTTTCTCCACTACAAATACCCACCTACCCTAATTTGATAGCCACATTTTCATTTTCTTAGATATTTTCTAGATTAATTCAAAAGGGGATCCAAAAACTCTCTATCTCCTAGTTTGAGCTTTGGTTTCTCCACTCTTGTATTTCTTTCATCTTTTGATCTTTCATTTTGTTCAAGATTATTGCAACAATTGTCAATGTTTATTATTAATATAATTCAAGTCTTTATTCATCCATTTCCTCTTTATTTCCTTTGTTTGGGTAACAATTTTTCTCTCTTTTATTTATTGTCATTTATCTTGTTTTAGTTATTGTTAATTCATGTTTACTAGTTGATTAATTTGTCTAGTCTTTCAAGCTTGAATCTTTACCAATTTGCCATGTTTAGTATCATGTTTAGGACTCTAATAATTGAGATTAGTGTTGATTTAGTGATGCGTGAGTAGTTTTATTGCTAGGGGGTGTGGCAAATGTGACAAAGGTGGTGTCTTTATGTGGGGAATTAACTTATTGTTTTGTATATCATATGATTTGTGCCCAATTGCTACCCTTATGATTTTAATTGCATGATTGCCTAGGATGTACACTTGGGTAGTTGTATCTTTCACTAATTAGGCCAACATAAGAGATTTGAGGCCCAATTAAGCATAAGTAGGTAGGATTGATTGGTTAATTGCATGAGAATGATTTAATCGATTAATTGGGAATTAGATTAAGTACTTGAGAGGGTCTTAATCATTTGTTGTCCCTCATTTGGCATGAATCAATTTCATTGAGTGTTGTTGTTACTTCCCCTAATCAAAGAATTCATGGACCGCACTTATACCCCTTAACTCCCTAATTAACGGTTTTAAATTCAAATCTTCCAACTTTATTTGATCAATAGTCAATTAGTGGTAGTAATTAGATATATTCCCATATATTAATTGGATTAGACAAAAATTGGAGCTAAATTAATACACAATCACCCCCGTCCTCGTGGATTCGACCCTAAGCTATGCTAGGATGATTAGACTCGCTTGAACCTAGATTTAGGCGTGGCAATGCTTAACAAGATTTAGCGTCCCCATTTTAAGATATTGCCAATCATAGAGCTCGGAATCTCCCAAATGGCCTTGACGAGTTGAAGAAATGTCCTCCTGCCTCTTATAAGACCCTGAGAATATAAGCCTGGAAGTCAAATAATACATACTCCCTACGTCTTCCTTTAAACACCCCACTTTTCTTTTCGGGGTGTCTTTTCTCAAACACCCGAATTGTAAACTTACAAAATGGGGTAATTTTTTTACCACACATCCACACCCCACTATCTCCAACAATAATAAATAAATAAATCTGTAACACCTCTAAAGTTCCTTACCTTTTCAAAAATATTTTATCGCGAACCAAAAACATAAATAAGGAAATTCAGAGGTGTCACTCCGCACTCGAGTCAAAGACCCGAATGCTAGGAGATTTTAGAAACCGAACTACAAATGTCTAAATGGTTTAAAATAGTCTATTACATCCAATACTTAAAATTACAATGGTCCAAAATCTGAAATATAAATATATATGAAATAGTCTACGTTTAATAGCTTGTCTAATAACTGTGAATCTATGTTTATTGAATCCAACTTATAACTAATGAGTCGTCGTCCCCGTATGCATCAATCACTGCAAATCTGTGGTGGATTTAAAGCACAAAAACCACAGTTGAAAAAGTCAGAAAAATTGAGTAAACTAACACCTCAACATGTAGAAAACTAAAACTCTTCCCTGGATTTTGAAAACGTTTTAGTTTTATTTTCGAAAACACACTTAGCACATAAACATATAAGTAATTCAATAATAATCTCAATACAACAGTCAAAAGTCATATTCCACAATCCACCATTCAATTCATCACTTACTCATAGCATAAGAAACATTCCACAATCCATATCCAACAAACCAAAGATTAACGATAAATGAAATATTTATAAGTCACGAGTAATGCTCCATAATCCATAATCCTTATTATTTAGAAATGAATTGAATCTTTTGCTAATTCAGCCTATCAACCATAATCCATAATCCATAATCCAAGACTACTAAACCTTAAGTGTGCACACCCCCTATTAAGTATTTTTAACCTAATAGAGTGGTACTAGATCCTAACCCAATAGGTCATAATTTCCTTATTAGGATTGACAATTTTTGAATTACTATTATGTCCTTATTAATTTGGAAAATTGAGGGACTTTTTGGAAATTTAATAATTCAAGCGCCGTCTATATAAACCCGAGTTGAGATCAATGCCTTATACATAAGAAAATAAAACCCTACCCTCTTTCGATCTCCCTTGCCTCTCTCCTTCGTGTTCTCCACCCGCATAAGTTTTCAGCACAACTGTGTCAATTTCAAACACACACAATTCTCACATACGACCTGTGATTAAGTCATGGTTAGTTGTGTTAGAACCGTGCTTTCGATACGAATCCAACAATACCTAGATCGTTCCAATATTCCACCGAATACTCCTTGTTGAGATGTTTTAGTGGAGCTGTGTCTATCTACCTGGGAACTGTTCCAACCCCTCGGCATTCTGATGATTACCGTTGACTCCTAAGGTATTTTATGAAGATGTTCCTAACTCTACTTACTCCCTCATGTTCTATTTGATGTTCCACAATAAAAAAACACGGATTTTTTTGTACGAAGTAAGATGTGGTGGAAAATGAAAGTTGGTGGGTCACAAACCATTAGGACCACAAAAAACATTACAAATAAGGAAAGTGGAAGATAATTTAGAACTGACCCAAAAAGGAAACAGGAAGATCATTCAGAACTGGAGGGAGTATGACAACATATCAAAAATTTGTAATCCCTAGACTTCTGAATCAAACGTTACATTAGTTTTCGTGAGTAAACCCTAATTGTTGATCGTGGTTCATTGTGAAGTTGATTTCCGTCGATCCGCTTGGAGTTTGTGAACGAAATTTGGAGGATAAGTTCCAGACATTACATATATTTTAGTGGTTATCCAATATCTGAGCATAACTCTTGAATTTGTAAACGAGGATAACTAGAGCTTGTTTTGGGTGTTCTTGTTTAGAGTGCTTGTGAAGGTAAACTAGCATGCTCAACCTTTCTTAAACTTGTAGAAACCTTTCAAACTTATGTGCTAAATGTGATTGGTGTGATTTGACGAGAACGTAGTATCATGATAGGTGGAGAACGACTCAATTTATACAATTATCGTATTATGATTGGTTGGAATTAAAGTGTTGATATTAGTATATGGTATGACTTGTGACAAATATGTTATTTTGAAAGGTAAGATTAAATGTATATTGAATTGGTTGATTTGGTTTGGTTTGGTTTGTGGGCGCATAGCCAATTTATATTATGATGTTGGTTTGGTATCGTTTTATATGATTTGTGATCATCAACTCTCTCTTAATAAGATACTGGTTACTTAGACGGAGCAAAAGAACTCCTAATTATTTGTTTGTGTAAAAAGAACTCCTATTTATTGGTTTGAGTCGCATCGACTCATATTAATTACCCCACCGCATCGTTATTTAAGAGGGTTAGGATCTAGTACTACTCTCTTGGGTTAAAAATACTTAATAGGGGGTGTGCACACTGAGTTAAGCTCCAATTTGGGGTCCAATGTTTTTGGCTTTTTATCGTTTGGGGTCTCAAGTTCAATATGTTATCGTTAAGGGTCCGGGACTTATGCCGTTAGGGAGGTGGCACTTTTCAGGGTCCAACGTTTGGTTGGTTCCCAAATCTATCAGTAATTCAGTCCCCTAAACCCTCATTTTTCTCTCTTCTTTCATCTCTCATCCCCTCATCTCCCAATCGCCACCTGCAACACTCCAGTAGCACCAACCCAAAGACGGCAACACAAAGGACTGCTATTTTGATGCCACCTTATTAGCTAGTATCCAAACTAACATTCTCATCTGTTTCCCTACCAAACTTGATTGATCAATTACATTAAACAAATCAATTACAACAAAATTCAACTATCAAACAACAAAACCACCTCCTCCTTTCTTCCATCTAAATCCTGGCATCAACCCATGAACCCATAAAACCCTTTTCTTCAATTTAAGACTCCCAAAACTAATTTAGTAATACCCATTTTTCAAATCTCAAAATCCTAGATAACCACTTTTCGAAAAAAAAAAAAAAAACCGTTTACCAAATTTTATTATTCAAGAAAAAAAAAGCAATTTCTTGCTAATTAAAAATAGAAAACCCAAAAAAAATAACACCAGAAAATCCATCTTACCGTACAAGATGGAAAGATCAACCAGAAAAAAAGAGGAGAAAATTAGGATTGATTTTCACTCTCCTGTATATTTGTGCATCAATACGCGGGTAGAAGACGGGGAGAACTAATAGAGGGAGCACTGTGCTCCGCAAATTCTCGTACAGCACACAAAACGACAAGCAAGTAGGAGGGCACCGGAGCAAATTGTGGCAAATTGTGGAAATTCGGGGAGGGACTTCTAATAAAAAAAATTGTACCCAATACTCAGAAATGCCCCTCATTTTCTGATTATCAATTTCTCTTTTTAGTGTCTACCATCTCCTTCTCTCTCCTCAACTCAGATAAACTAAACCCCACCCCAAATTACTCTTCGATCCGATTTCTCCTACTGTTAATTCATTATGCTAATTGATTATTTTTAGCAATTTCTGATCTTCTCTCTTTTTCTTCTCAATCAAACTCCACTCACCTTATTCTCAACACAAAGCTGTCTGCAATAGACATTGAAGAGGATGATAGTTGGCGACATAGTTCCTGAGATACAGGATATGAAGGTATCTTATTCATGCTTGTTGATTTCTTTAATATGATTTGATTCAAAGAAATTAGGTTTTGATCTGGTCATTGGTTAAGGTGTTTCATCTAAAGAATTTTTTTATTTTTATTTTTATATATTGGGTGAAATTAGGTTTAGAATGTGAAATGATTGGTAAATTTATTTAGTTATACTATGATCAGTGTATTTAATATTGAGTTAGTAGTTGAAAATTTTTGGGGAAAATTCATGCATGTTATTAGCATGTTCAAGGAGGTTTTGTTAATTAGTTTTCGACAATTCAGATTAAATCTAAAAGACTTGAGGCTTTTGATTGTAGGATTTTATAAGAGGATGTATGTGAGGTATTATCTCCAAATTCATTAGATGGAGGTAGAGGTGTATAGGTTTCTTTGAATAGAACTAGAGGAACTAGTATAGTATGAACACAACCCCTGGTGTAAGAGATAAGTTAGATGATCAAGTAAAGAAATGGACAATTTTGTGATACAATTGGGACATAAAAGTGTGTATACGTGAGAATAATGGCAGAGAGATGGCTATATAAGAGGCTTCTTATAATTAGTACTCCGTATCTTTTACTAATTAGTAATAATGTGGTGATTTTCAATTAGCTGGTGAAGGGGAGCATAAGGTTATGTCATTTATACGCAGCCTGCATTCTGTTCCGGGATAGGCATTGTCTATATGGACTGGTGTATATATATATATGAACTAACTCAACTAAGCTTTGTCGCACCTTGTTCATGTTTTCTAATGATTTGATTCTGAATGGCAATATACTGAACACAGGATGCTGATCTGATTATGCTTGCACTGGCAACGCATGAGATACATTTTTCGATATTACGAGAGGTTAATTTTGTCTTCGTCTCCTAAGAAACTTGATAGCATATACCCCGTGTTACTCGGGCTCTTCAATTTCTGATGTATCCCTAGGCCTAACACTAAAATTATTATTGCCCTGTGGAAAATGATCTTATTGCAACTATCATGTTTTTCACCTAGTCTTTTTTTAATAGGATGTAATCAACGTGCCACACCAAAAATCTGCTCCTGAATCAGCACTCGAGACCACCATAAGCAAGATCGCGGACATCAGCGGAAGGGAAGATCATCCTTAACACCCGTGATAGAAATCAGTCTCTACTGATCCTACCACAACATTTTCAAGTATGTGTTTGTACATTCCGTAAATGATCCCCAAAACTTGCATTAGTACTAATTATAGACAATGTATATTGTTGTACAGTTTGTCCATGTATGGATTTGAGGGAATACCTGGAGCTTGACTTGCAAATTGTTAATCCACCTGATAAATTTGTGTTTGACATTGAGAGGATTGTTTTTAATTTTTTTTTTCATGTGTTTCTTCATGAGAAACGATTTCTTACCTCATATGCCAACTTTGTCGATGCACGAGGTTAGTATGGTGTTGGTACAGAATAATGATTTAGAATAATGATTTGGACGAGCATTATGAACTATAATCTCACATAAACAAGTCATTGATGACAGTGTGGCATAGACTTGCTGATGCACTTCTACGAGAAAGAGTTCAATAAACTTGGTGGATACCTAGTCGATATGCAACGAGTAAGAAGAACATAACTGCCTGCTACGTTGTTTCATTCACTTGAATTATAGATCAAGAAAAGCTTCTGAAGGCGACTTGCGAGCTTAAGGCTGAAATTAAGGTATGTCTTAAGCTTATCACTCTACTGATTGGCAGTAAGTTTACAGTTTGACTCCGATACAAAGCTGCGTAATGCAAGAGACTGAAGCTAGAAGAAACGTCGAAACATCTGATAATTTGTTCTAGAGAGTCTTGCAGAGTTTGAGATTGATCTGATTCCTATCATTCTACCATCTTTACTAACATTACTGTTGATGTTCTAATGTAGACAGTAAGTTTGTTTACCTTTCTTCTGCATAGTTGTGCTGGAAAAATCTGGGATTACATGGAGCAGCATACAGAAAACACAGAGGAAGTTAATCTTGTTGTGGATAAAGAAGACATCATGTGAGTCTAAAAAGACAGTAAGCCTGTTTACTCTGATTATTCATAAAGTTAAACTTACAATTGAAGTTGTGTTTCAGTAGATGCCGCTGTTTTAAGTTGCCTGCAACAGATTTGCAATTACCGCGCCTACTGGAAGGTGTTAAACTTCCTGAAAAGGTACATAAATCATGGTATCTCTGCTACGTACCTTGTTGCTTGTTTGTGTAACGAGATTCAGAATTGTTGCTAAGACAATTGGATCATATGCAGACTATGTTTGAACACGAAATTGAGGAGACTCCACTCTGGCATAAGTGCTTCGACCACAAGCGACCTGTCACAAGGTATGAGTCATTCAAACGTAATTTTAAGAAGAAAATCGTTGATTTGTGTTCTGTTGACAGATACCTAACTTACGAAACTAACAGTTACATATGACGATTCTTGTTAGCCGACCCAAATAGTTTTTACTTAGCCTTCTGTTGTTGTTGTTGTGTTGCAATGTAGAATGTCACCACAGCAAAACTGTAGGAAAGCAGCAGCTACTGATGAGCCTGTTACACACAATGACACAAATACGCCGGTACAGGATGGACATGAGGAGCAGCTCTAGTCTGTCTGAACACCACAGTAATTGGTCTTTTTGTAGATTGAGGAGTGGAAATGGCTGGTTGTATGAATATTTGACTGAATGTTTTTCAGTGTGTAGCCTTATGTTCACTATCTCTAATCATACCTTATTTATCCGCAAGCTTGTCCATTTAGCATTTATGTGAGTTCTCAATGTTATGTGATGTCAATAGCTGTTGTCACTCTTTAGAGGCTATTAGCTCAACTGTGGAAGAGCATGTGCATTTGCACAAAGACATGGGTTCGAATCCCATATAGCCTATGGAAAAGAAAATGTATTTGTATATACTGTAGTGAAGAGTTAATATGGCCTAGAATTACAAAAATTGGGTAGAATGATGCTTGGAAATTCCATCTAAACAAAATTTTAGACATGGTTAATTGATCTCGGAAAATTATTTAGACTACTTTCAGATTATTTAGATAGGGTCAATTCATCTATTTATTCCATCTCTAATTTCAGATTATGCACAAATTTGAGTAGTCATATACATTTAGACAACTTAGTCATATATATGATGTACATACACTCTAAGATTATACTTAATTTATACAACTTTCTGTTATTTTCTAAATATTGTTGTTGGCCTTCATACTTTGGTAGTGTGGTTAGTGGTACGGAATTCTTTATTTATCATGTTAAATATATTGTCGGTTGATGAACTTATATGGTCGTATAAGTCAAATATGTTGTTTTACTTGTTTTGTTACATGTGTTGATGTGTTAATTCAAGCTTATCCATTTCTCTTCTATTAAACCTAAATTTACTTCTAAAACATAAAAAGAGTAATTCAAATTTACTAAAGCTCCATTTGATAGGACTTAATAAAGGTAGTTCTCAAATCAGTTCAGAGTCATTCAAACAAGATCACATCAAATCAAACCAGATCAGATTGGAATTGCTTAAATAACTATCAACGAATTTGCTCCATTATTATTGATACTAATTCGTTGAAATTCAATCACATTTTCAGCTAATTCAGATCAGAGCCATTCAGACCAGTTTAGAGTCATTCAAATCAGATCAAATTAGATCAGGAGCAATCAAATCAAATCAGATCAGATCATAAAGATACCGTCCTATCAAACATAGCCTAAACCTAAGATGATCTACTTCTAAATTATGACACTAATCTAGAAGACATAATAAGACTATTACTAAGGCCCTGTGCGATTGTATTGTATTTTTCTGATCTAATTTGATTTGATTTGAATTAAACTGATTTGAATTTCCTTAACTTGATATGATCTGAACTGAATTTATTAATAAATTACTGCATTTGGACGATCAGGTTGGATGGAAAGATTGTACAGGGATCAGATTTCTTTTGATATTTGATCGATTCTTCAAAAGGATGGAGAATTAGATGGAGATGTGACCCACATGATCAAATCAGGTTGGGTGAAGTGGAAGAATGCCACAGGGCTCCTGTGTGATCGAGGAAATGCCCAATAAGTTGAAGGGTAAGTTTTATCGTACAACAATTAGGCCGGCACTGTTATATGGAACGGAATGTTGGGACGTGAAACAGTGTCACGTTCATAAGATGAGTGCGACGGAGATGCGCATGTTATGGTGGATGTGCGGACATACAAGACATGATCGGTTAAGAAATGAAGTTATTAGGGAGAAAGTAGGTGTTGCGCCCATCGCGGACAAGATGATGGAAAACCGACTAAGGTGGTATGGCCATGTGAGGAGGAGGCCTAGTGACGCGCCGGTTAGAAGAGTAGAAGGGTGGGGAAG
>JBBYHQ010309524.1:0-17564 GCA_038382645.1 Spergularia azorica | reverse complement strand
TTTGCTCTTGAGATGGTTGGCTATGTGTTTCCTGAGACGGTTGGCTAGCCAGTTCCTGAGATGGTACATTTGCGTTTTGTATTTCTTGAGATGATGGTTGGCTAGCTTGAGTTGTCCACCAGCTTGGGGATAAGATCCTATTTAGCTCATTAATTTGCCCCCCAACTGAATTCAGTAAATACTCGGCAGCTTCAACCGTCTCCATGACTCCTGGCTGACTAAGAAAACGTCTTCCCTCCGATTAAATTTCCTCGATTTCAACCTCTTGTGAACTTTGAGAAAGTTTCTCTTCTTGGAATTCAAGCCATGTATGTCTATGAGCTGCCTCCAAGTTCCGACCCAGCTTCTGAAGTCTTTGAAAGGGTCTCTGCAAGTCAGAACATGACTCATTACAAAGCACAAACAATCCATTCCAAAACACATTCCAATAATTTGTTCTGGAATAACTATTCATTCCAGAACACAAACCATTCATCCCAAAACAAAATGTATTCATTCCAGAACAAATTCCAATAATCCTACAACAAATATTATTCACTCTAAAACAAAAATCAATCATCCTATAACAAATATTATTCCATTCTGGAACAAAAATTGTTCATCCTAAAAACAGAATCCATTGATTTCACAACAAAATCATTTAATTTTTTCAGGACAACAACCATCCATTTTAGAATAAAACGTGTTCATTTCAAAACAAGAATTATTCATTTTAAAACACAACAAATAATTGAAGTAGAAAATTTGATAACACTTACATCTAATTGGAGCTCTCCAATTTCTTGATCTGTTGGCAAAGTTGTTGGCATTGGGAAAGTTACAAATCGTCCAGCTTGTACAACAGCATCCACTGTATCAACACGGATACCCATGCCAAAGCCATCGGCGTTCTTCTCCTTTCCAATTCTGGTCCACATCATCTCGTTATTCCAGTGTTGTATCAGTGGGAGATTGCTTTTCTCACGATTTCCGTGGAATGTCAGGCTATGAAAGTAAAAGAGCTGAAGGAGCAGTGTGCAACCAGTTAAGATGGAAGTTTCCGTCTCCTTGAAGACCTTGATTGATTTACACAGGTAATCCAACACAAATTCAGACCAATCATATCGACCAATCATGTCTGCATTGTCGATCACCTTGCATATATTAAGTTGGACAAAGGAGTTTGATATAGTTCCAAGGAAACATGAAACCACAAATAAAACGAACAGTTGCTTGAACATTGCTCCCCCATCAGCTTCCGCAATTACCCTTTTCTCGAATTCTTTCCAGCTGATGTAAACTTGCTTGTCATCCTCCCTGCCTAATATTTGCTTCCATTTATCCTTAAGCCAAGAATCTGGGTTATCCTTCTTATCCGTACTCATATCAGGAAACGGCAGATCACCGTGTGGTAGGCCTAGGATGTAATGAACATTTGAGGCTGTGAATACCTTTATGTGATTGTCACAAAAATTCATAAGCCTTGTACGCTCGTTGAAGTTTTGTAGCAGCCACGGAAACATGTGTTTGGGCACGTCTTCAACGTCAAGCAAAAACAATCCTTGAAATCCTATTTCTCTAACTGCTTTGACTTGGTTTGCGTTCCATTTGATTTTACCCATTAGCTCTTTGACTACACCGTATTTGTATAGGCTTTTTATGAAAATTTCTCCTGAATCATTATACATAACAACAATTATTTAAGAACGAAAACCATCCATTCTAAAACATAAACCATCCATTTTAAAACACAAACCAACCATTATAGAACATAAACCATCCATTCTAGAACATAAACCATCCATTCTAGAACATAAACCAACCATTCTAGAACATATACCAACCATTTTAGAACATAAACCATCCATTTTGAAACACAAATCATCCATTCTAGAACACAAACCATCCATTCTAAAACATAAACCAACAATTTAGAACACAAACCATCAATTCTAGAACACAAACCATCAATTCTAGAAAACAGACTATCCATTTTAAAACACAAACCATCCATTCTAAAACATAAACCATCCATTTTAAAACACAATTTAGAACATAAACCATCCATTTTAAAACACAAACCATCCATTCTAAAACACAAACCATCCATTTTAAAACACAAACCAACCATTCCAGAACACAAACTAACCATTCTAGAACACAAACCATCCATTCTAGAACACAAACCATCCATTTTAAAACACAAATCATCCATTCTAGAACATAAACCATCCATTCTAGAACATAAACCAATCATTCTATAACACAAACCATCCATTCTAAAACACAAACCATCCATTCTAGAACATAAACCATCCATTTTAAAACACAAACCAACAATTCCAGAACACAAACTAACCATTCTAGAACACAAACCATCCATTTCAAAACACAAACCAACCATTTCAGAACATAAGGTAACCATTTTGTAACAGATATTATCCATTTAAAAAAAAACCCCCGTCCATTTTAAAACAAAAGATTCCGAAACAAAAGGCATTATTACGGAAAAAAGGTAACCATTCCAAAATTACCAAAACAAAAGCCGTCTATTTCAAAACAAGATACGTCCATTTCAAAACAAAAGGCAACCATTCCGAAACCCTAATATGTGTATTTTTGCCTTTTTTTAACACATATTTGTTCATTTCACAAGATACTTCCCCATATCGAGATAAAATCTCAAATTCTTCAACATGCATAAACGAAAAAATTTATACCTGCTTTCTTCTATTTTTTGCTGTTTTTGCTGTCGAACAGTTAATTTTTTCCGGCAAATTTTCATCAACGCCAAAATTGTTACTGCATTTGAACTATAAACTAATTTTTGAACTTAAAATCGTAAAATCCGTGTTCGAATTTATTTTTACCTTGTTTGTTCTTCAAGTTGTTGATCATCTTCATTGTTTGATGTAATCATATCTTCTACTTTCCTTTTTTGTTTCAGTTGAGGCATTTTAATTAATTTTTTGGACATTTTTTGAAACTAATTTGGTTGAGGCGGGAGGAAGTTTGTTGATGAAGAAGAGCAGTTTTTCTGGGAAGAAGAAGAATTTATGGTAACCGTTGGAAGAGAGAGAAAATGTGTATTTTATAAGGAAAAGGGGGAAGAGCAGTTTTTGTTTTTGTTTTTGGGCTCCGTTTTGTTATTTGGGTTGTGTTTTTTTATTTTGGGCCGCGCTGTTTTACAAGGTCTGTGATTCATTGAGGCCGGGGGGTACGAAATGGATCGTACCCCCGGTGTACCATAGACGCTTTGTATTATTTTTCGTATGCTCTAATGCTTATTTTTTTGAAAGAGGATCGGGTACTGCAAACTCTGATTATTTTCTGAACTACTTTGATTTTGTGGGTTAGTTTTATGTTCTGGCTAACTTTGAAACGAGGATATCCGTCTGGCCCTGCCAAGGGAGTAAACTGACACTGACTGAGAACTTCTGAACTAACCAAAACTTTACTACCTACTAATGGAATTTATTTATACTTATACGAATTATTATTGTTTTACTATTTAAGCAACTGTTTGATCCGATTAAGTCGGAAACTGTCTTTTACTGAGCTGTTGAGCTCACCCTTTCAATAATAAATCTTTTCAGGTAATCAGTAGTAGCTGGAGGTGGGAATTTGAGTGAGCTAGCCAAGTCGACTTATAACATAAATAAATGGCCTTAGTGATCGTTTGTACAATAGTATTCGTATGTATAATATTGTATAATATATGTTTTCTACCTTCTACTTTTGAGGAATAAGATTGGCTTAGCCTACATTTCGTAAGTTGCCGTCTGATATGTTCCAATAATGGTTTTGGGGCGTGACACTTTGTGAGAGAGAAGGCGTCGTGCGCGGCTTCGTGATGCTCGACGGAGGCCGAGGATGATCGACGAACACTCGTCCGAGTGTGGGAAGTTGGTTGGTGGTGCCGGCGCCGGCTGTGGTGGTTCTCGGTGTGCGGCGGCGGTGGCAATTGGATTTGTTTGGGGTTTTGTTTATATAGGTTTGGAAAATGAATGGGGGAAATAATTTGATGGTTTGTAGGTCAAGTCGATCTTCTAAACAGCCTAATTTTATAGGTATTCTGGTAATAGTTCAAAGCTTCAAATTCTGTGTATGATCAGTTCTTTCGAAGCTTTCTTTGTTTAAGACAAGAATTTGTATCACAAGTACGAGTGTTATGTTGGTTTTTGGGGTGAATAGTATTTTGTACTATTTGATCGTGCTCCCATCAGGGGTTATATATGAAACGTTTTAATTGGAGTGATACTCTGAAAAATGTTGCGCAAACAATAAAGGTAGCCGTCTCCTTTACGGAAAATAATCTGAAGCTGGAATATATTCTTACGTTCCGCTCACAATAGTATCATGGTTCATTTAATGACATAGGAGCACATTCTTGGTTCTATGAGATATACGTAAAATTGCTCATGATAGTTGTGGGAGCTTAGTTTGCACTTTATATTTATATTAGACCTTGTCTAGATTGCTTAATTCTTTTGTCAATGAATAAATTAGGGCCATTAGCGGAGCCTTTTTGGTGCTATAAGCGAACGTAGCCTACTGATCCTTTCATGACTCAGCCAATGACTTTCGAGAGTCCATAAGGGAGCATGGAACATCTGTTTTCTTATGTATCCTATTTACCTATTGGTATGGGTTATAAGTATGGTGTTATTACTAAAAAAAATTCGTTAAATAGGTTTGCTCGGGGTAGCTGCTTGTAATAGCATCTTAGCAATTTTACCTGTGGCGCCTGTGCATGACAAGGGAATTCACATTGGGGAAAATCATTCTAGAGTTAGATTAGCACCCATTCCTGATTCCTTCCATTTTAGAGGGTTCGGGAGCTAGATATTCAGTTGGCTTGCTATAATGAAAATTCTCTGCTGATTTTGAAATTACTGTGGAATCGTGCTTGGTTTTCCGATTTAGGTCCATAAGCTAATTTTTTTTTTTTTGCTGAATAATGTTGGCTGGTCTGCCTCTTCAAGTTACGCTTTTATGTTGATAATCATACGTGTTCATTTCATTTACGTCTCATAATATGTTGGCCTTAAATTCGTGTACCCTGGTGATGGACAAATCTTAAGGCTATACCGATCACGATTTTCTTCTCTTAATAGAAACGCAAGTGAGTTTCTCTCTATTTCATTCTTTTTTTTTTCTTTTTTTTTTCAGGAATTGGTGTATGGGTTCCTCTACAAAGAGGTTGAGGCGACTTGAGGAGGGTGACAGCGAAAGCTAGATGGGTTTAGTAGACGAGGATGATTTGGTAAATGAGGTATTGCTTTTGTTTATGCCACCTTGATTTAACAAATTGTAGAGCTGAGTTTAAATAAATGATGTTAATTTAGGATTGTAACATGGTTGAGTTTTTTTTTTTTTTTTTTTTTGGCGAGAATTTCTGGTAGTGTGTAGTTTAAATTGTTTGGAAGTTGATGTGAAATGGAGCCGTTGTTGTAATTGCAAGTGTTTTTTACTATCTTTACCTATAAAAGGTAATTGGAGTGTTTTGGAGTCTTGGGATGGGATTGGCTTTTTACGTTCTGGTGTATGCAGTTGTATTCATATCTCCTTTATGTACATTTATATCATATTTGGTTGCCTGGCTTGTAATAAGCATCACAATGCGATGAAGGCTATATCATTGCTAACTGATTGTTTTATGGGGCATGTAATTTTATTTGACAACTGGACCTAGACTTACTCACATTAGTGCTTGTATTCAATTGCACTTTGCTTTATGTCACTTTTCTTTCCTCCGTTCATTTCCCTACTGTATCTTGCAATTGAGATTGATCAAATCAAATACAAGAGTTCTTTTGTAAGTCTATATCAGTCTATTGATTATATTATACATGTATATGCCATAAAATGACTACTCTTAGTTTCTTAATCCTTGCCCATTCTAATTCAGATGTGGTTATATTTTTATCAGATGCATGTAAATCCATCTGCTGCAGAGGCTACTATCTTGTCACTTAGCCAATCGTCCCAACCGTATCATGCTTGCAAATTCATTCTTAGTAAGTGCAAGCTGTTTCTGTTTCTGTGAGTTATTTTGTTTCTCTAGTACCAGTAGTAGAGATGTCAGTGGTATATGAGCAGCTTGTGAATCTTGCTGGTGCAATTGCTAAGCTTTGCTTTTTGTTATCCTGGTGTTAACTTTCTTCTCTCAGAAGTGCCTAATAAAATTACCTGGAGAAAACTTAGTGGAACTGAAGCCTTCTCTTTGAAGGTTAGAGAAATTGTTCTATTATTAAAGACAGTGATGAGGGGAACTTAGCCAGAATACTTGATTCAGAGTAAGAAGTAGACGATACTAAAATATCGTAGAATCCATTCTAGAGCCCCTGCTAAAGATTGTCTGGTGGACATGAGTAGGGGCCGCACTAGCTAACCCAACAGGTTGCTAATCAAAAGTGTGCAGTTTTGGCTGCATTGTGGCTTATCTAAAAGGAATGAAGTTCTCAATTCTATTTTTCAGAATGTAGTCACTCTAGGGATAGTGTTTGGGAGGGGCTTTGTTTCTATAGATTCACTTGGATTATTCATTACAACTTGGCATATTGTTGCCTTGGATTGGCTTGTCTCTGGAAACCACCAATAGATTAGTCTTTAATTCATGTCTAAACTTTGTTCTGCTTCTTAGCCCATCAATAGTGTTTGATCAAGAAAATCTCCCATGAGTCATTTTCATAAAGTCATTGACAGGCCTAGGAGGCCACATGATAGAATGAGAAGTTTTCAAAATATAAGAGTAATGTTTTCACATTTTATCAGAATTATGTATTTTGCTATATGTAAATTCAGGGGCTCGCTCTTGGAATTTCCAATAGATTCGCCTGTATCCATATTGAAACTCGATTCTGCTTTGAGGTCCATGATGATGTCTGTTCATTTTGGAAGGCACCTTCATGGATATATTTATTATAAATGGGGACATGAGGTGTCTCTTTTTTAGCAGTTAGCTGCGTTGATTCTTTCAGTATATTCTTTAGCCTCGAACTGATGGATTCAGGATAATTATTGTATCTTGGTTTTGTCCATTTAATATTTGTGCTAAAATCAAATGTTTGCACTTATTCAGAGAATTCACATCTGCAAATTCTAGAGTCTAGGCTGCAGCTGCAATTCGGGATGCAGCTATCAGGGAATGGGAAAATTTTGACATCTGAGGATAAAGGAAGCTTGATTAGGTGGGACTTTCCTGGCAATCTTGAAAATTGAAAGTTGAAACAGGCATAGTGACTAAGAACTCTATATTCTTAGGTTTTGGTCAATATAGCCTTTGAAGATGCTAGACAGGAGATGAGAGGCATGTACCAAAAAGCTGCTGCAACCATCCTGGCCTTCACTTTGTTGTGGCTCAGGTAACGATCATTATATCCATCCCCTAATGAAGATTTCTGTGAGTGAATCCATGAAGACCAAGAAGGATTTTAGCAAACAAGTTTTAGCAATAACAATGTAGATTAGAGAATGTATGACGTTTAAAATTCTTGTTGTATTTCTGATGATAAAACAGTGTACACAATTCCGCTTCTTATAACCAAAGCTACATATTGGTTTACTTCACATGACTTCCATTGGCACAAGCAAACTGACAGTGACCTTGCTTGGAGTTGATTCTTTGACCTTGATCAAGCTTTTCCAAAGCTGAATGCTTGACTGCTGACAATCCTCTTTTACACTCCCCCTCAAGATGAGAGTGTAATCCTGATGAAACTCCCATCTTGGAGAGTAGTCTTTGATGTTGAGCAGTGGACAGAGATTTGGTGAGCACATCTGCAATTTGATCACTAGACTTTACATAGGTTGTATGCAGTGTGCCTTCTTGAATTTTCTCCCTGACAAAGTGACAGTCTAGCTCTATGTGCTTTGTTCTTTCATGATAGACTGGATTTGCAACAATTGCAATTGCAGCCTGATTGTCACATTTGAGCTCAATGGACTCTGTTTGTTTCAGTCCGAACTCTTTCAATAGAGTTGATAACCAAGTAATCTCACATGTAGTCAGAGCCATGGCTCTATACTCAGCTTCTGCTGATGATCTGGCTACAACTGATTGTTTCTTAGCTTTCCAGGATATTGGTGAGCTCCCAAGCAAAACACAATATCCTGTTGTTGATCTCCTGCTGAAGGAGCATGAAGCCCAGTAGAGTCACAATAGGCTGTAAGCTTTGCAGCTGAGTTGCTTGCAAGTAAAATTCCCTGACTGATTGACCCTCTTAGATATCTTAAAACTCTTATTGCAGCCTGCATGTGATCTGAGGTTGGTCCTTGTACAAACTGACTTAGTAGTTGTACAGCAAAAGCAATATCTGGCCTTGTTATGGTGAGGTATATGAGCTTCCCAATCAATCTCCTGTATATGTCAGGATTGGGAAGAGGAGTTCCTTTATCAGGTTCCAACTTGATGTGAGAGTTAAGAGACAGTCTCAGAGGCTTGGCTTGTTCCATGTTGAATTCTTTCAGCAAATCTTGCACATACTTCTTTTGTGAGACAAAAATCCCTTTGTCTGATCTATCTACTTCTAATCCAAGAAAGTATCTTAACTCACCCATGTCTTTCATGTGAAAAATGTTGCTGAGCTTGTCTTTCAGATTTTGGATCTCTGTGGGACTGTCCCCAGTGATTATCATATCATCAACATATACCAATACTACTGTGGTTGACCCATTTTCTTGTCTCTTAAAGAGAGAGTGATCAGCTGAGGATTGTTTATATCCACACTCAACAAGTGCAGATGAGAGCTTGGAGAACCATTGTCTGGGTGCTTGCTTTAGACCATACAAAGATTTTTTCAGTTTGCACACTTTATCTGAGTCATATCTTTTGTTCTCCCCCTTTCTCCAAGTTTGAATCTCACCAGAGGGAGTATACCCTGGAGGTATCTGCATATAAACATCTTCAGCTATATCTCCATGCAAGAATGCATTTGAGACATCCATCTGAGTGGTTACCCAATTTTTTACTGCAGCTATGGCTAGAACTGTCCTGACTGTAGCCATTTTAGCCACTGGAGCAAATGTCTCCCCAAAATGAATCCCAAATCTCTGCTTGAAACCCTGGATCACCAATCTTGCTTTGTGTTTGTCAAGTGTACCATCAGAGTTGTACTTAGTCTTGTACACCCATTTACATCCAATTGCTTTTCAGTTACTGGGAAGATCAGTAATCTCCCAAGTATCATTGTCTTTGAGTGCTTTAAGTTCCAAGTTCATGGCATCTGCCCACTTTGGATCTTGTACAGCTTCACAGAAGTGTCTTGGATCAGGTTTTTGGGTTATGGTTTGGACTAGGTTAGCAAATCTCTGAGATGAGTCAAAAGTGACTAGATTTGCCACTTGTTGAGCCATGACAGGATTATTGACCATAAAATCCTTAGTCCATGAGGGTGCTCTCCTTTCTCTGATGGGTCTAGGAGAAGCTGCAGGGCCTGCTTCAGTTGCATTGTCTTGAACTTGAGCTGTACAGGTTCTACTGTGGGTTCATCTTCTTCTGCTGCAGTGTTCTCAGAGAGAGGTGATGTGTCTTCATAGGAGAACTGATTAGGGATATTGTCTGGTTTGTTTCTAGATTTCCAAGTGTGGTAGGGAAAGATGTGTTCATAAAACACAACATCCCTTGACACAAAACTCTGTTGCGAAGACAGATCATACAGCTTATATCCCTTTTGATTTGCAGGGTAACCAATGAATACACATGGTACTCCTCTTGGTTCAAATTTGTCTCTGACCCTGCTAGGGTTGTAAGCCATAGTCAGGCATCCAAACACCTTGAATCTAGAGTAATCTGGATCCTTATGAAAAAGGAGGGAGTATGGTGTCTTGTTTTCAAGCACACTAGAGGGCAGTCGATTTATAATATAAGCAGCAGTAAGTACACAGTCTCCCCAAAATTTCTTTGGTAAACCTGACCGAAACATTAGAGTCCTGCTCACTTCAAGCAGATGCCTATGTTTTCTCTCTACTGTCCCATTTTGTTGTGGAGTGTCAACACAACTTGTTTGATGCACTACTCCCTTTGCAGTGACAAACTTTCCACAATCTCCTTCAACAATCTCCAATACATTGTCTGTTCTGATCATCTTTATTGCATAATCAAACTGCTGTTGAATCAGATTGTAGAATTGAGGAAACAGATGCCCTACTTCACTCTTGTTTCTCATCAGATAGATCCAGGTAGCTCTACTGAAATCATCTACTATTGTGAGAAAGAACCTCTGCTTTAATCTGGTTTCTCTCTTGTATAGCCCCCAAACATCCATGTGTATGAGTTCAAAGGGTCTGCTGGATTGATGTTGGCTTATAGGGAAGGGTTGTTTGGTTAGTTTTGCCATTGGACAAGTGATACAAACATGACCTTTGTCTAACTTGGCAACATCAGAAATGCATGTAATGTGTCTTAATTTCTCTTTAGAACAGTGACCAAGTCTGTAATGCCATTGACCAAAAGTATCATGCTTATCATTCAATAAAAACTTTCCAGTACATGTTCACCTGCTGTTACACAGTTATCAGGTTTCTCACCTACAGGATCATCATTTAACATGACATGTCCTAACAGCAAATTCCTAGACTTGACTGAATTGGACTTATTTGAATCTGAAAACAAACTTGCAGCTTTTTCATCTAACTGCATATTCTTATCTACTAAGTAGTACACTCCCTTGTGCTCCTTGCCCACACCTCTAATCATCTTCGTCGATGAGTCCTGTATTACACAAGAATCCTTATAAAAAGACACAAAGCAGCCCTCAGAGTTAATGAGTTTCTGCACAGACAACAGATTGTTCTTGAATGCAGGCACATAGAATACTTTACTTAGGGCTATGCCATTTTTCAATCTACAATTCCCTGTATGTGTCACATATGTAATTTTTCCAGTGGGCAGAGTTATTTTGGGTTTCAAAGTAAGTTCCTCAACTTGGTCTAAACAGTTTAGGTCTGATGTCATGTGATCACTAGCACCAGAGTCAATTATCCACCCATTTTTCATGCTGTTAAGGAAAACTGAGCTACAAAGGGTATTACCTGCAAAGTGAGCTGCCATCTCACTCTCAGTTGCCTGATTTTGATTTGAGGAGCTTCCTGCACCCTTCATCTTGCTTAACAGCTGCATGATTTGATCAAGTGTGGCAGAATCAGATTGATTCTCAGCTTCATCAGATGCCACAACATTGCTTGCTGACTTTCCTCTGTTCCAAGTGTTTGATTTGTTCTTGTTTTTGTTGTTTTGCCACTTGTTGCCCTGATTCTGGTTGAATTCTCTTCCCTTTCCTTGATTCTTTCTCTCTTCAGGAAAACCAATGACAAACCAACATTCTTCATACTTGTGTCCTGGTTTCTTACATTTTGGACAGACCTTTGGTTTCTCATGCTGTTGCTGACCATAAAATGCAGTGTTCCCACTATCTGCCTGCTTTTTAGGACCTAAATTCAACACCTGCCGCTGAATCTCCTCCTGTTGCAGAGTGGAGACAACCTCCTCAGCTGTAGGGAGCACCTTCATCATCAGAAAGTTGCTCCTCATGGTTGTATAGTGTGGATCTAGGCCATTCAGAAACCGAAACAGTATCCTTTCTCCCTTTTCTTTGCTGACAGCATTGGAAAATGCCAAGACTTCTTCAGTGAGATATGTAAGAGGGGTTAAGTCTTGCATATTTTCCAGTGTTTGCCACAAAGTACTCATCTGATTGTAGTACTCAGCAATGCTTTTGCTGCCTTGTGAGAGGTTGTTGATTTCCTGCTCCACCTGAAATTTTCTGGCACCATTAGCTACACCATAGGTTCTGTTCAGATAGTCCCAGATGCCCTTTGCTGTGGTTACAAATCTAAAAGACGCCTTCACTTCTGATTTCAGATTGTTTAGCAGCCAACTAACAACCAGATCATTGCAAATATCCCACATTTCTGCCTTTTCTGTGTCTGTTGTGGATCTTTTCACACTCCCTATGACAAACCCTAGCTTTCTCCTAGTAGCCAGGTTTAATTCCATCTCCCTTTTCCACTCATAGTAGTGGTGCATCCCTTCCAATTTGGGTTCAAAAGAAAGTGGATTACTGATTTCAGCAGGGTGAGTGAAGAGTGGATCTTTCATGTCCATCTTCTGGTTTTGGTTTTGGTTTTGTTCTGTCATGTTTGTGACAGTGTTGAGTTTGAGAAAAAACAGAAAACTTAGAGCCTGCAAATCCGAATTTTCTTCTATGCTAAATGAATTCCTCCTCAGATGTTCATGGCTCTGATACCATGAAGATTTCTGTGAGTGAATCCATGAAGACCAAGAAGGATTTTAGCAAACAAGTTATAGCAATAACAATGTAGATTAGAGAATGTATGAGGTTTAAAATTCTTGTTGTATTTTTGATGATAAAACCTGTACACAATTCTGCTTCTTATAAACCAAAGCTACACATTGGTTTACTACATTGACAATGACAAGTAATGTTTGCCTGTATTAAGCTAAGAGCAACAGCTCTCTTTTTCTTCTTGAACCTTCTTCTTTCACCAAATTAGTAAGTCTTGGACTTGTTTTCAGCTAACTCACATGACTTCCATTGGCACAAGCAAACTGACAGTGACCTTGCTTGGAGTTGATTCTTTGACCTTGATCAAGCTTTTCCAAAGCTGAATGCTTGACGGCTGACAATCCTCTTTTACACCTAATATTTTTTGGGGTGATTCTTTTACATTTTGTTCAAGTGGTTTCACACAGACTTGGGTGATTTTTGGATGGCAAATTGACAAGTTTGTTGAAATTTTTTCATTCTTGTAACTATGGTCATGTGATCACTTTGTGCAATTTGAGCTAGAATCATACCGCTTTATGCTAGACAAATGCGAAAATTTTATACTATGAATCTTAACAACAAGACAAAGTAACCATTTTTCTCATTCGAGTAGATTATTTCCGCATTTAGCTACTATATCTTATAGGCTATTAACTCAATAGTAGAGTTATGTGCACATATGTTTGGGTTCAAATCCCAAATAGCCTTAATTAATTTGTTGATATTGCCAAACAACAACAGCAATAACAACAATCAAGCCTTGTTCCCAAAATGATTTGGGGTCGGCTAACATGAATCGTCATCCGGTAACCGTCTTGTGTGTGCCATAAAATTAAAAAACGTGAACCATTTGAAACACTTTCAAAACAAGTTTTAGAAATTCCTCAAAATAAATAAAAAAGTTTGAAAAATAGTGAAAAACATATGAACTTGAACACATAGGAATGAAAAGTTTTGGGAAAAAAGTTAGGAAAACCAAAGTTTATATTGCCAAAGTTGATTAGAAAATATTATGGTTATTATGTTTTTCCTAACATCAAATAAAAGACTCCATAATATATGTTGAAGTGCTCGCTAGCTATATTGAGATGTTTTTCGAATTCGAGCTCGATTGTTGTGGTTAAGAATGAGCTTATTATCCAAGCAACTGTCTCCAGACTTTGAAATCTAGCTGAGGATTTTTTTCTTAATCTTTCCAGTGTGATTTCTGAGTTCACGATTTAAGTTAGTTAGGTTTTAGGCTAATTAAATCCAGCTGCTTATTTGGCAAGTCTCATATTTGTTTTTTCTATTGCAGCCTTTGCCTCTGCTCGTAAGGGTAAGTGTACATAGGTACCAGAGCGATGATACTTTTGCAAAGTTAGACAAGACAGAGGTTGTAATCTTGCACAAGTGTGTTGAGGATAAGGGATTATAATCACGAGGACATCACAAGGAATTAATGATCCTCAGTTCCTCACAACAAGGAGCAAAGCTCAACTTGTGACACCTAAGTGATAAATCTTGCTACTAATGACCAGCTTAGAGATGACAAGAGAATATGGTGTACGGGTGTAGTTTATGTTAAGATAGACAAGAAAAGGACCGAGAATTTTGAAGGACTAAACCTTGGATAGTAAAGTCGTTATAACCTTTCAGATACTTGTAGTGTACAAAACAAGATGCAAGTTACTTGTATGATAAGTTGAATTCTTTGTACAAAACCATTATGTTACAACATTATTCATGTTCAAACAATTATTAACCACACCAACACTTCCACGATCGACGAAATATATCCAACACAATCGACAATATATATCCAACAATAATGTTGTGGGAACGCGCGCGCTCCAACGACTAGTATACACAAAAATTGGCCACATCTTCTGTCAAAGTTCGATGTGGGACAAATTTCCTCAAAAAAACTGATCTCCGCTCCTTGCTTCATATCATCCTACATATTCTAAAGTGTACTCTATATAAGAATATTGAGATTTCTTCTTAATATATATCTAACTATGAACTATCTTAGATAACGTAGGGGATTTAGGAGTGGGTTCTAACATTTATTGAGAAATGCATGTCATTTTGTAATTACCTTGCTTGATGGAGATAACAAATAAACTAGTTCAAGTAATGGTTATTTTGACATGCTAAGTAGTGCTGCTTAGTCTGAAGTTTAAAGACAGTCATTTATCTTCCCATTAAGCTTTTATTAGACCGAGATAAATCTTTGTCATTCTATCTACCCGAATTTAGTGTTTTCCAATTTGTAGGTTCTTGTTATTCTACGTAGTAATCCTAGGGTGGTAAATGAGAACACTTTGTCCCATGAGAACCATGAGAACACCCTACTATAGAATAAAACATATATTAAACAAAAGAAAACCAAATTCAATAACATTTTCTCTGTCCTTTCTTCCCCTCCACCTCGCCAAACCCAACCACCACCCCTGCCGCTACACCTCCGCCATACTGTCACCCCCAGAAACCCCGACCCCACAGAAGCTCGGCCGGCGACGCCACCTCTCCACCCCCGCGTCGACGATTCCTTCCTGAGACAATGGTCCCCACCGCCCAGCCAACGCGCGCGTCGACCATCACCAAGTATCCATCGTTGCGTCCATCATCAACTACCTAATTAAAAGTTATGTAAATGCACATACACTATTTAATATGCACATACACTAGATTTGAAATGTACATATACTAAATTTGAAATGCACAATTATAAATTATAAAATGTACATGTACATGATTCAAAATGTACCTTCAATATTCAAAGATTCGATTGTACAATTAGTATCATAGAAATGCACATTTAGGTCCAAAGAAATGCACATTTGAGGGATTCACAATGCACATTCAAGTCAAAGTATCCACTCCGCCAATCCGACCACCAATATGGTGGTGGTTTTCCAAAATTGCACTTCAAAGAAAATTAAGATGCAATTTTCGACGGGATGAATGTGGTGGCGCGTGGGGGACTCGCCTGACTTCGTCGTTGCGTCAGGTGGGCGTGAACGTCGGAGGGTAAAGTTCCGATCATTAAATAGTGGCGTCGAATGAAGGTGGTTGACCGTGTCATGTAGGTGGCTCTGGGAGGAAAGAAAAAATGGGGGAGGAGAGAGAAAATTCTGGGTTTTGGGGAGTTTTCTCTTCTGCTTTTTATTTTTTATATATATTTCAATCTCAGCCTTTAATCTTCTTAATCTAAGGGTCAGCAATGGTTCTCATGGTTCTCATTTAAATTGGGGTTCTCATATGAACCGAACCCTTGGGGTATTTGTGTTTTCATTGAACTATTTGTACTAGAAGTTAATGATAACTCGACTCTTAAAACGCAAATTGTTCTCGACGAGTAGAGTGATACACATAAACAATGTTTTTTAACTTTAAATTTACATATACTTTTCAACGACTCTCCAATTATGAAACCAATGACAATATGATCTAAAAAGAGAAGAGAATGAAGTTACGATAGGTGAGGTGGGGAAAGAGTACTTATGATTTGTAAATACTATCTCATATCTTCTTTGTTCTTGATGGTGTTCGATCATTATAGTGACTGACAAGATGTAGAGTAGCTAGATATTTGAAATTAAGTTTCGATGTAAACACTAGAAAGAGTAAGTGAGAATGATTTCTCAATATATAAATTTTGACTTAAGTATTAACGATTCCAAAATGTCTATATAATAGGACAATAGCATAGGAACACTTACATATATAACTTTGTAAGATCACCAAACGTACAAGTTAGTGTTAATGAAACTAAAGGGAATTCATATGTTGATATGCATGTAGAGTACTCCCTCAATTTCATTAGATTCTTTGCATTTGGTTTGAATTCCTCTCACAAATTCAAACCAAATACAAAGAACCGAATAAAATGGAGGGAGTAGCAGAGTTAATGACATTAATAGCATCACTAATAACTAATAAATAAAGTATGTAGGTAACAACTAACAAGTTAAGTTTTGTACAACCAAAAGAAAAGAACAAAAACATACGGAGTATAAAAAAGATGAGTATTTCATCCCACATAGACCAGATAAAGGATTTTGGGGCAAAGAGCTACTTATAAAATAATGTTTGCTTACTGCAACTTCACATGTGTATGGGCCACTCAGCAGAAATTTCGCACGCATGGGCCTAGTGTTAAAGCGTGTAAAGCTTGGTCAAACGCCACAGCTCAGCATGGCTTGATGTCCGAGTGAGATCACGCTGATGTGCAACGCTGATGTGCAAATCTAATTTCAACGGGTACCCGGGACCCGTTGTCGCTTTGAACGGGTCCGGGTCTGGTTCTTTATTTTCAATACCCGTTAAGAACGGGTACGGGTGATTTCTAGGACCGGTTTAAAACGGGTACAGGTCCGATCCATCATTTAGTGGCGGGTACCCGTTCTTGCTCAACCCTACATGTCACAATTGGTAAAGGCTTAGGTTGAAGAAGTGTCACGGTTATTGTGTCACGCTTGATAAATGTTGTACATTGACAAAGTATTGGTATTGCTTTTTTTGGGTGTCATGCTTCTTTCAACATGTGAGTGTGATAGTGATGATCCTAAACTTTATAATATCTTTTTATGTTTTATTTACGGTTGTGGTTTTATGTTTACGCCTATAAAGAGATGATCCGATATATCTTACGGTCTTTGACCAAATATGTATATGATCGTTTCTTGCATGTACACTCCTTCCATATTCAAGCTCTACAAATGCATTATCGAATTCGTATACATTCAATTTTACGCCTATAATTAGACATTTCCTCGAATACTCATGTCAAACGCTCCACATACTCACATTTAAATCTACGTCTCTAATTGGACGCCCCCCTCAAATACCCATGTCAAATACGTACTCAACACATAAAATGCCCGACGCCTCTTTTCGGATAAAAACTCACTTCTAATAATTATTGTTACAAAAACAAACAGGATATTAATTTATGGGAATTTTGAAGGGGAATGCATCCTGGGTCGATTGTATCACTTGTATGATTGTCAACATTATCGTGCACGTCACAACATTATAGCCGTTACAGCCTTACAGAGTTACAGGTACTAACAAAAATAATAAAACTTTAACCACCATCCCCATAATTTCGTACAATGTTAGTCACTACCATTGGACCCACGAAATTTCCATAAATTCATAAATTCCCACGAAATTTCCATTATGCTATGTTTGGATACTTGGAATTGGAATTCAATTCTAGAATTGAAAAGATTCTAGGTGTTTGGGAACCCATGGAATTTGGAATTGGAATTGATCCAATTCCCACCCAATTCCATGCTTGAGTAA
>JBBYHQ010309523.1:0-42660 GCA_038382645.1 Spergularia azorica | reverse complement strand
GGGTAACGGGTCCTAAAATTTTGGACCCGGACCCGTACCCGTCCACAACGGGTCCGGTTCTGGACCCGCCGGGTCCTTAGCGGGTCCGGGTCCGGTTCCGGGTACCCGCTTTTTTTGCTCACCCCTAATACTCGCTAAGTTATGTTTTAAGTTGTGTTATTTAAACTCATACGGTTTTGTCCTAGTTTACACATGTTACAACAAGTACGTTCGAACAAAGATCTTTCTCTCAAGAAGATTACAACAACGCTTCCCTCTCCCTTCTTGGCCATCGAGTTTGCGAGGACTAAGGGCGTAAGGGGACATAGTAGCGCAATTAATTTGTGGAACGGGAGTTCATGCAAAACCAAAATGTATCGCAAAAAAACTTGTATATGTAGATGTATTAGATGATGACTACTTTTTTCTCCCTTCAATTTGTTTTCATCGGATAACATGTTACCATGTACTCCGTAGTTTTTTGTTAAAATCCCGGAACAACCCCTTGACAAACTAGAATGCTCAGCATTTCACCATATTACGAGTGTATGAAGTTCCATACGTACCCTCAACATACAAGTGAAACTGTGCAATCCATCCCCATGAGTTCCAACTTCCAAGGCTGTAAATTCGCTAACAGTAAGAACCATATACTCTTTATGTTCCCTTAGATTGTTAACATTTTTATTTGACTCCTTGTGTATTCAAACCAAACTTTGACAATCCCGAAAAATAGGACGAGAAATAGATTTCATATTACGGGGCTTATATTATCTACTCCCTAGTTCAAAGTTTCAAACCCCTAGTCCAGCTAAGATGAGTGCAGTCAGAACCGGCATCTGCGTTCTTCGTTTGACATGATCATAAACATTATGGCTAGCTAAATGTATGAAACTGGTGTAGAAATGTATCTCTATGATGACAAATGGAAGTCTCATTCTTATAATTTCGGAACCAAATTTCCGAAACATAACCAAAATCACAAAATTCAGAACACCACAATAATTTCTGTTTTCATGAAAATGTATAGAGTATATGCTAAGCTTAATTTAGTAATAGCATAGAAGACTGATACTGAGATTCTCATGACCTGGTCTTGGCATCCGTCACTCGTCAGCATCAAACTGCCCTTTTGACGCCTTTTCACGAAAAAAAAAATAAAGACATATCAATCTGAATTCTGAAGTTCACAGATACTCAATGAGTTCTTCGAAGTGAGCTGCCCGAAATGTCTCATCCGTCATGGGGGATGGATAGAATTTGAGATAATCGGCTGAAGTAACATCACATTTCAGGATACAATTTCCTACGCTATTAGTTCTTACAATTTCGAAATCTTGTACCAGAGACTGCCCAAAAACTTTAATATCATCCAAGCTGCATTTGCTCCCAAAAAGCCATGTATGGGTGTGTTAGAAAAAAAACAGGAAAAGAGAGCATGAAAAGAGAGAACTTGAAAAACCGAGTTCAGGCACTTGAGATTCATACGCTTTTAAAGATTAGAAAGATGCCACGTCTTAGAAAATAGAAGATTTTCAATAAATTTAAACTACCAGGCCTGGGGGCATATGAAGTTTTCGTACCCCCAAGGCATTTCGATGAGCCATTGATCTAATTTGTTGAGCACCCGCTAATATTTTGATGAGCAAACACTAAAGTATATTAATCTTACATACTATTAGTCATATACATAAAAATCATGCAATAGCAACATTGTAAATATATGTTCATCAATTTATAAGTCAATGCTAACACAAAAAATCATTGCTCATCAAATCAACATTGTTTGCGCATCAAAGATATACCCCCAGGGTACAATATAATTTTCCTAATCCCAATTACCACATCTAAGTCACTGTCAGCAAAATGTTAGCTGCAAGAAGAAACGAGTTTCAGTCATCCACAAAAATTTTAAAAATTTAGAGACTGACCTTGCTAAACCATCGAGGTTTTTATTAGTCCTTCCCAGCAGTTCAACTTTTAGAATTCCGCCCATGCATAGAACGGGCCTACCTAGTCGGAATCGCTGGAGTTCATATTCCTGTTTCACAAACAATTTACTTCGTTACTTCTGAAGCAAAATGTTCAATTCAATTCACAACCAGCTAGAGTCTGCTCAGAGTCTCAGTCTCTCAGACCCATGTCAATTCAAAATTCGGAATCCATGCGTCAAATCAAAGGCTTGTAAGACTAGGTACAATAATAAATACCATAATAATAACTTTAGTTAAGCATGATGAGTCGCAGACCTAAACATAATCAACATGTAGAATTTTACCACTTACGGACATGTATGCACAATCTAACAAGGGAAACAGTGCATTACTTGAGACATGGCACTCTCAGATATTAAGACCAGAAAACGACCACGACGGCAAAAAATGAAGAAGGTATCAGACAGCTGACCTGGGCCATTGGGAATTCTGGTGACGTATAGGTCCATATGAACATGTCATCATCATAATCTGGAAGATGTTTGTAGCGAGTTCTTCTCCCAGGTCTAAGAGGAGGCCTTCGATAACCCATGGAAAAGCGAACAGCCTTCGCAGGAAATATAGACCCACAACCTGCTGACATAATTAATTTTAAGATCCAAGCAGCTTTAAGTAGATACCAGTTACAATAAAAATAAAAACATTGGTGGTTAAACAAAGCCTTAGAAAAAAAAACTGACTTAGATGGGGTTTCAAGAGAATCTCTGAGATTACACCCAGCTTATGAAACATCTCATACACCATAATCGCAGGAGCGGTGGGATCACTTGTTCCTTCATCAGACCAATATCTAATCTCTTCTTCTACGTCAGAGTAATCACCATCCTCCAAGGATTCGTCTTTAACCGGCACCTCAGAGCGGGATGCACATATTAAATCTTTAATACGATAATCTAGTAGCCAATACAAAAGACTACAAGATAAATAGGTAAACACCCTGTGTTCCCTGACGAGATATTCAGGAATCAAAAGCTCGGGCATTCTATACCAATCCTCGTCAATAAAGCCAACGTCGACAATTTTAGATACCTCCGGACATAACTTGAGACAAAGCTTCTTTTGCAGTTCATTTTCAACCACTGCATAAACACCACATAATTTTTTTCAAGGAATGCTTGGTTTCTATATCAAGTTGCATGCAAATAGCTTAAAGATGTACAAGGACGACAACAACAACAACAAAGAAGTAACACCACGGAGGCACGGACAATAGCTCAATAATCAAAGTTACGTATAGAGCAGTATCTCGATAAGTAGGTCTTCTAGACTCTAGTCATGACGTATGAGGAATCTTCATTATAAGGCAAAGATCTTGCATTCCTCTGGCCATGCAAAAACCCATATGACACCCAAAAGTAATATACAAAAAAGCTGTGCAACACTGTAACTGGATAAGTTGTTGATTAAGACAGAAGTCATAATTATATCAGGTTCTCTCAAGTCTCAACCATAGATAACTCGAAATCAGTCACACTATTCCACTTCTCATAATCTGACATCCATTAATCCCACTACTACAATAATTCAAGCAGCATTCTAACACATGACACAATAATTAACCTAAGGACTACTAAAAAACGCAAACCTAGCAGACAATTTCAAAGTTATCTATCTCATAAACTAACTGAAATCCCCAAAATGCAATTATAATCTAGCAAAACATAGCACACATGGAAGGAGTAAGTACACACATCAAAGAAACAATCGAAACTTACCAAATTTAAGCCACACCTTCGAAACAGCTTCGAGTTTGGCAACATCTTTAGGGTCATCCAAACACATTAAGATCTTTAAAGACACATCTCTGTCAAGTCTCTTCACAAAATCATATGAGCGCTCCATTTCTAACAAATACCTACATATAAATAACATCCCCAAACACAGAAAAATCTCAGGTACTAGAAAACAAATCGATTTAGATACCACAAAAATTTCAGCATTGTACATTTTCTCCTTATCACATTAAACCCTATTTCAAATCCCATCGAAAATTTCAGCATCTCATTCCTTGTACATTTCTCTTAATCACATTAAACCCTATTCCAGATCCCATCAAAAATATCAGCATGTCATTCCTTGTAATTCTTAATCACATAAAACAAATCCCATAAAAAATTCAGCATGTCATCCCTTATACATTCCACTTAATCACATTAAACCCTATTTCAAATCGCACAAAAATTTTTGGCATGTCATTCCTAGTATATTTCTTTTAATCACATCAAACCTTATTTCGAACCCCATCAAAAATTTCAGCATGTCATTACTTGTACATTTCTCCAATCACATTGAACCTTATTTCAAATCCCACAAAAAAGTTCAGCATGTCATTCCTTATACTCAATTCCCATCAAAAATTCATCATTTGACACAAAAACTCATATCCCATGAATTAAAACCAATAAAGATATAATCTTTATCAACTATTTAGCAAAATTCAAGCACAAAAATCATACCAAACTTAATAAAAAATCATACAAAAAACTTAATAAAAATCCTACCAAACTTAATAAAAAAAAAGGGTAAAACTTGAAGAGAAAGATTGAGAAAATTACCAAAGGAGAAAGGAAGGTGGAGGCTGAAGCAAAGGATGGGATTCATAATCAAGTGAAACCCTAAATTTATAAATGCAATTAAGAGCATTTTTGGAAGCAAATTACTCGTGTTGTTATCAGGAAACTTGTGTAGGAAGGGTTCAATTGATCTTGAGCCACGTTTACCCCATTTCCTCATTTCTTTCCTTCTGAGTCTTTTGCCGGAATCCCCCAAATCCTTTGTGATTTTGTGCTCTCTTTAATGCTCTTCCCCGGTCAATTTTCCCAGCTATCCGTTTATTTTCAAAATGAGTGTCACTAGGACACTTTAAGTACTTACTAGTTAGGAGTCTGTGTCTCAGTGTCTCATGGTTTCGTCGATCGGAGTACGGAAAATCTTCCGTATACTCCCATCAATTTCATTAGGTTGTTTACATTTAGATCGATAACTTCTCTTATATTCACACACAAAAAGTAAACAATCTAAACATGTCCCAATTGATCATTCTCGGCAAATGTTAAAATGTTTATTTGATTAAGGGTTTCATTGCTTTAATTGTTATTTGGGAGAAAGTAGCAATTTACCCCCTCCACTTTCACAAATCGTGCAATTTAACACCTTAATTTTTAATTGGGACAATTGAACCCCATAACTTTTTCTTTGGGAGCAATTTACCCCCCTCCACGTTTTTCTGCAATTAAATCAAAAATTTATATTTTTTAAATTAGCTAATATTTAAGAATACATAAATAAATTAGCTAATAAATGCCATATACATTGTATATACAGTCCATCTACATCTTATATGGAGTATATCTCCATCCTGCAAATCAAGAAACAAGGTGTACAGCTCATTTGATTAGAGAAAGTTAGGTAGCAATCAAGGTCAAGGATTCTAATACTCCACACGCCAATCGTGTAGCTAATAGATGACAAACTATGCACTTTATTCTGAGATTCAACAATAATCAACAGATTCCTTCACAATTCATCTCTCACCTGTTATTTTGATTTGTCACTGATTTGCTATCATCAATTTAATCAACATGAAAAATCGAAATACTGATTAAAAAAAAACGAAGGTCGACGAAAATCTATCAGACGGATAGGTCGAAATACTGACGGAAATCGAAGGTCGATGAAACTATGCACGATTTTTGTCGACATTCGATTTTCATCAGTAAATAAAAGATATTGATGAAAATCGGATTGGGAAGGTGAGAAGATGAAGAGGCCTATGGAGATGAGGAAAGGACAATGTAAGATAAAGCTAAAGCTAAAGCTAAAGCTGACGAGTTTCTAATTTCTAATCTAGTCTGATAGATTTTAGTAAAGAGGGAGAATGTATGTATTTTTAGGTAATAAAAATGTATTTCTATAGGTAGAGTAGATATATACGTATAAACTAATTTATTTATGTATTCTTAAATATTAGCTAATTTAAAAAATATAAAATTTTTATTTAATTGCAGAAAAGAGTGGAGGGGGGTAAATTGCTCCCAAAGAAAAAGTTAAGGTGTTAAATTGCATGATTTGTGAAAGTGTAGGGGGTAAATTGCTACTTTCGCCATTGTGATTTGTATGGATATCGATTCGACATAGATATTCTAGAAATTTTAAGTATGGAGTAATATTTTCGAAAAAAAAAAGGAGGAAAACCATAAAACAAAGCAATGGAACACGAAAAGTTGGTGTCATTTTTGAGAAACTCAACGCGCCAAATATTTTCGAAAGGTCCCGCGAAAACTCAGTACACGTTAATTACTTTTGATTTCGTAGTTATTGTAATTGAGAATAACTTAGATCTTATATCTTTAAGTCGTTGAGAGACCAACTGTCTGGTTGGAGACAGAGCAATAAATCAGTATAGGATTCTACAAGGGAGTTCATCAATTCCAAATTTCCAACAAATCGGCTGATGACTCAGGTATGCTATCACACCATCAATTCATCATCGAATAGAAAATATGAGAAATATTTCGTCAATTTTGCTAATCTAGCCTGAAATCTTTGTCACTTTGCTGGTATATGAAAGATTTTCGACTTTATCAACTCGCATAGAACATGTAAGATAACAACAACTCGATCGTATAACGACCATCACACGAGGTTGTGATGTGTTGAATAGGTTATGAATGAAATTATCTTATTAAAGCTCATACTTAGCTTACACACAATTACAACAACTCAACAAGTACGTACGTTAGAACAAAGGGTCGTTCCTCCAAGTCTATGACATCTACATTTCCCTCTCTCCCTTCTTCCTCATCAAGTTTCCGAGACTAAGGGGGAATAGTAGCACAATAGCTTTGTAGCGCAGAGTTACTGCTACCCCGCTGTATCGTATTTTGCTCTCGCCGAAAAAGAAGAAAACAGACGTACAGTTGACGAATAATTTTCCCCATCCAATTCATTCTCACAAGTTCCAAGGCTATAATTTCACAAATAGTTGGAAGTATACACGCCCTTTGTTCCTTTACATGGTTAACATTTGGTTAGGATTCTTCTTGTATACCATTCAAACCAAACGCTAACTGTCTCGAAAGGCGGTCGAGAGACTAAAACAGTTCATATCTACTCCCTAGTTCACACCCCTAGTTCAGCAAAGACAGAGAGCGGTCAGAACCGGTCTCTTCATTCCTCGTTTCACATGAGCATAAACATTATGGCTAGCTAAATGTATGAAACTGATGTAAAAATGGATCTCTATGACATAATGAAAATGTCATACTTGTGCCGAAATTTTCGAAACATTATTCAAAATCACAAAATTCAGAACATTACAATAATTTCTGTTTTCATAAAATCATATATTATATGCTTAACCTTAGTTTAGTAGAAGAATAGAAGACTGAGATTCTCATGACCTGGTCTTTGCACCCGTCACTCGTCAGCATTAAGCTGCCATTTTGACGCCTTTTCACGAAAAGAGTAAGGCATACCAATTCTGTAATCTGAAGTTCACAAATGTTCTATCAATTCTTCGTAGCGAGCTTTCCGATATGTCTCGTCTGGAATGGGGCAGTATGGATAGAATTTGAGAGATTTGGCTAAAGGAGCATTACATCTCAGGACGCAATTTCCTGTGTTGTCAATTACGTCAATTTCAAACTCTCGTGCTAGAGACCGCCCAAAAACTTTGACTTCATCCAAGCTGCATTTGCTCCCAAAAAATCATGTATGAGTGTGTTAGGAAAACATGAAAAGAGAGAACTTGAATATTTGAGTTCATGGACTTGAGATTCATACGCTTTCAAAGATTAGAAAGACACAACATCTTGAAGAATAGGAGATTCTCTATAATTTTAAACTGCCAGGCCTAATCCAAATTACCACATCTAAGTCGGTGTTTGCAAAATTGCAAGATGTGAGCTCCAAGAAGTAAACGAGTTTCTAAAAGCTGTTCAAGATATATAAGGAAACGGGAAACCAAGCATATTAACCAAGCACAGCATACAATTAACAGGGAGGAAGATCACATTTTGAACATCTCCTAGAAAAAGCGATCCACGAAAATAACCAAAACCATCAGCATGAACTAGCCTCCAATTTTGGACAGCATCAGGTGCTCGAGAGCTGTGACCTAATGTGGATTCGAACATTCAAATGGTTTTGGATTATGCTGGGGACCGTGAGAGGTCAGTCAGCACTTAGCACTCCCATCTTGTGTATCAGTGTGATCTCTTACGAGAAACTTGTAAGAGTTAGAATTAGTGTGATAAAAATAACACAGGCCAGGATAACAAATGATACTGGAACTTCAGCAATAACAACTAGTCAACAACAGCCAAGCCATAGTCCCAATACTATATTAGGGTCGGCTAACATGAATCATCATCTGAACTCATACATAAGCAATAGAAAGTTAACAGTAGTGACCGAACAGTTCAAGTAACACCCAAAATACTTCACATGTGAGTGTCCCACATTGAAAAAAGAGAATAGATTTGTCTACTATATAAACCAAGGAATTACTTCTCCTTTTGCCAATTTGGTTTAGGATGGAACCTCCTTGGGCCTATAAAGTGGACTATCTCTCCTCATTGCCGGTGTGACCCGGGCCCGTGCGTAAATTCATACTTACAAGTATATATGTAAGTAATGAAATACTTAGAAAAGAAATAATCATAGAACAAGCAAAAAAGCAAAAAAGGCAAATTATCATATGAGAAGGTCTTGACTCTAGGAACCATTACCAACCTATGAGTAATATAAACATACCCCCATTTTCTTACTCCTCCCACAAACATCCCCCTTCCCGAGCCACCTCAGCTCGCCGCCGCTCAGTCACCACCACAATCACCGTCAACGGTGACGCCTTCGTCCTGACCGTGCCACCTCCGGCACCACCGAGGCACTCCATTCCTCACTTTCTTTATATAGTACGTTCTCTCTCCTTCATCCAAAGCTTCACTTTCAATCTTTCTGCCTCTGTCTTCTCCGTGGTCATCAAATTGCAACGGTGTGTTCATCAAATCATTGTATGTTCATTAGACTTAGATCTTACGTTCATCAGATTTGCACCTGATATTCATCTAATTTGATCTCATGTTCATCCAATTTAATTATTTGAATGTTTATCAAAATCAAATTAAATCATTTTCACCATTTTCACACCTCCTCTCTCCTCATTTTTTGAGGAAACCTTCAACACAACTCAATCTCATGAACATCAAATCCAGATGATTTGATGATCATTTATTTTTCGTTTGATGAACAAATCTGGTGTTTGTTTCCATAATTTTCCTAAAGTTTTCAAGTCTCAAAAGATTTTCGAAATTCTTTGTCTGCTAGTAAATCGTCGCAGGCCACGCGGAGGAGCAACAATGGCACATGGTCGGATGTTCATTAAATAAACGCTGCATGTCCATCAATAAAGTAGGATGTTCATCAAAACTAACTTTTGCATTTTCATTGAAGTGGATGTTTATCCGTACACAAACCTGATGTTCATTGAACAAAGTCCATTAAATTCAATTATTTCCTCTTCCAAAAGTGTGGTAACATTTTTTATTTAGTCAATATCTCTTTGATGTTAATCTGAACGTAATGTTCATCAAATTTAGCTCTATGTTCCTCACAATTGAGATCTATGTTCATCACAATTAAGCTCTATGTTCATCAACTTCTGTATTAATGTTCATCAAGATTGAACTTTGTGTTCATCAATAGTTGATTTTGGAACCATGGAGGTGGCGTGTAGTGGTCTTCAATGGCAGGGAGATCAGGTGGGAGAAAATTAAAGGAGAGAAATGTTCGTACGACTGAGTTTTGGCCTACGTGGATCGAATGCGCGGTCGGAAAGAGGAATGACCTGGTAGTGTCAGCTCCGGTAATGGTGGTTTCGGGTGTTGGGCGAAAGTGGTGCTGGCGGAGGGGTAAGGGGAGGAAAGAGAAAAGCGAGTTTTGGGGGTGAACAAAAGTCACGGGGAAGATACAGTAAAAAAAATCCAAAAAAAAAAGAGAAACTGTCAATTACACAAATGCCATTAATGACACGCGCGAATTACAAACCCTTGGATTGGTTTGATCAAACGATTGAGATTGGTTCCTAAAGTTCCTATATACATGAAGTTCCACCTGAACCTAAATCGTCTTACATAATTTATTATGAGACCACTTTAGTTGGTTAAAAAGTGATCAGCTTAACATTCATTGTGATCATTATATTGCTTTTAGTGACCCTGTTAGTTTACGATCAAACCACATTAGTTGTGATTTCAAAGGGCCACGAAGTATAAATTTAGGCATATTTTATAGGGTGATTATCTACAGTACCCCCGAGGTTTAGGCTGTTATCTGAACCTATCCATCGTATCCCTAAGGTTTCGTTTTCGCATAAAAAAACTAACGGAGGTGTAACGGCGTTTGTCTTCCTCTATTTCTGATTATCTTTTACATCATTATGCTCACTAATTATGAGTTGACTTATTCCCTCATTTAACCCCATAACTTTACCCACTCACCATTTGTTTCCTCTCATTTCTTCTTCTACTTCTCTATCCTCTCTCCTCACCCTTTTTTTGGAGCTTTAAGTTCTACTCATCAATCCTCACCATTTTCGAGTAGCTCCAAGCTTTGTTCATCTCTCTCCCCTCAAGTCATGGCTAAACCCTTGATCGAAGAAAATCGTGTGGAGAGAGACTGCCCTAATAAGCTATTTACTCATGTTATATGAGGCCTTCTAATCTTAAATTAAATTAAAGCAATCACTAAAAGAAGTATAATGGTTACTATAAAAGCACTATATTTAAATTTCAGTCATCCACGAAAAGTTTAAAAATCTAGAGACTGACCTTGTGCGGTATCCAGCAAACCCATCTTTATTAACCTTTTCCAGCAGCTCAATTTTTAAAATTCCTCCCATGCATAGAACAGGCCTACCTAGTCGGAACTGCTGGAGTTTATATTCCTGTTTCACAAACAATTTACTTCATACTCCGTCCCAATTTAAACTTCCCATGGAATTTGAAATCCTCTCACACAATACTATTCCATGGGAAGTTTAATTTGGGACGGAGTGGTACTTCTGAAGCAAAATCTTCAATGGAACTCACAACCAGCTAGAGTCTATTCAGAGCCTCAGACCCATGTCAATTCGATTTAAGAATCCAAGAGTCAAATCAAAGGCTTATAAGACCAGGACCAATAAACATGATACAGTTAAGCATGATGAGTCGCAGCCCTAAACATATTCAACGTGTAGAATCTTACCACTTACGGATATGTATGCACAATCTAACAAAGGAAACAGTGCATTACTAAAGACATGGCACTCTCAGATTTTAAGACTAGAAAACGACCACGAAGGCAAGAAATGAAGAAGGTATAAGACAGCTGACCTGGGTCATAGGGAATTCTGGTGAAGTATAGCTCCATATGAACATGTCATCATCATAAACTGGAGGAGTTTTGTAGCGAGGAGTTCTCTCAGGTATAAGAGGAGACCTTCGATGACCCATGGAAAAGCGAACAGCCTTCGCAGATAATATAACCCCGCAACCTGCGGACATAAAAAATTTGACGAGCCAAGCAGCTTTAAGCAAATACCAGATACGATTAAAAAATAACATGGTGGTTAAACAGTAACAGCATTTTAGCCTTAGAAAAAACTTGACCTCGAAGGGGTTGCAAGAGAATCTCGGAGACTACACCCAGCTTATGAAACATCTCATACACTATAATCGCTGGAGCGGTGGGATCGCTTGTTCCTTCATTAACCCAATATCTAACTTCATCTTCCTCGTCAGAGTAAGCCTCCAAGTCTTCGTCGGATTCGTCTTCGTTTTGTACGTCAGAGCCCAATGCACATATTAAATCTCTAATACGGTAATCTGGTAGCCAATACATAAGACCCCAAGATAAAAAGGTAAACACCCTGTGTTCCTTGACAAGATTTTCAGGAATCCTACGCTTGGGCATTCTATACGAACCCCCGTCAATAAATTCAATGTCGACAATTTTAGATACCTCCGGACATAGCTTGAGACAAAGCTTCTTTTGGAGTCCATTTTCAACCACTGCACCATACAGCAATTTAGTGTTTGTTATGTTCCCCAATTTTTAGAGGAATTCCTTGGTTTTGTATATCAAGTTGCATGCAAAGAGGTTGACGATGTACGATGACTTAAAAAGTAATACCATAAACAATCGCTCAATAATCAAAGTTACTTATGGAGCAGTAGCTCGATAAAGATGTCTTCTAGTTATGACTTATAAGGAATCTTCATTATAGGGCAAAGATCTTGCATACCCCTGGACATGCAAAAATCCATATGACACCCACACGTAACATACAAAAATAGTTGGGTGACACTGTAAATATGTAACCCTTGGGGAATGGCGTTCATCAAGGCAGAAATCATAACTATATCGGGTTTTCTCAACCATAGATAACTCAAAATCAGTCACACAATTCCACTTCTCATAAACTGACATCCATTAATCCTCCTACTACAATTTAAGCAGCATTCTAATGCATGTCGCAGTAATTAACCTAAGGATTACTCAAAAACGCGTACCTAGCAGACCATTTCGAAGTTATCTATCTCTTAAACTAACTGAAATCCCCAAAATGCTATTATAATCTAGCAAAACTTAACACACATGGAAGGAGTAAGTACACACATCAAAGAAACAATCGAAACTTACCAAATTGAAGCCACACCTTCGAAACACCTTCGAGTCTGGTAACATCTCTAGGGTCATCCAAACACATTAAGATCTTTAAAGACACATCCCTGTCCAGTCTCTTCACAAAATCATATCTTCGCTCCATTTCTAGCAAATACCTAGATAAACAACATCCCCAATTCAAATACACAAAAATCTCAGGTACTAGAAAACAGTTCAAATTAGAATTAGATCACACAAAAATTTCAGCATTTCATTTCTTGTACATTTTTTCTTAATCACATTAAACCCTATTTCAAACCCCATCAAAAAATTCAGCATGCCTTTCCTTATACATTTCTATAAAATCACATATAACCCTAATTTAATGCCTATCAAAATTCAACATTTGACACAAAAACTCAAAACCCATGTATTAAAACCAGGAAAGATCTAATCTTTATCAACTGTTCAGCAAAATTCAAGCAAAAAAACCACACCAAAGTATAAAAAGAAAAAAGGGCAAAACTTGAAGAGAAAGATTCACATTAAACCTTATTTCAAATTACACAAAAACTTTCAGCGTGCCATTCCTTATACATTTCTCTTAAATCAAATATAACCCTCATCCAATTCCAATCAAAAATTCAACATTTGACACAACAACTCATATCCCATGAATTAAAACCAATAAAGATATAATCTTTATCAACTATTTAGCAAAATTCAAGCAGAAAAATCACACCAAACTTAATAAAAAAATAAGGGTAAAACTTGAAGAGAAAGATTGAGAAAATTACCAAGGAGAAGGGATGGTGGAGGCTGAAGCAAAGGATGGGATTCATAATCAAGTGAAACCCTAAATTTATAATGCAATTAAGAACATTTTTGGAAGCAAATTACTCGTGTTGTTATCAGGAAACTTGTGTAGGAAGGGTTCAATTGATCTTGAGCCACGTTTACCCCATTTCCTCATTTCTTTCCTTCTGAGTCTTTTGCCGGAATCCCCCAAATCCTTTGTGATTTTGTGCTCTCTTTAATGCTCTTCCCCGGTCAATTTTCCCAGCTATCCGTTTATTTTCAAAATGAGTGTCACTAGGTCTCAGTGTCTCATGGTTTTGTCGATCGGACTACGAAATTTTTTTGGGTTACTCCATTTATGTCATTAAGTTCTATACGTTTGTTTCGATAATCCTCACATATTCAAAACAAAGTGTGAACAATTTAGAAATGAAGTAGAGAAAGTACGTTGTGTCCTAGACTCCTAGTTGTTTATTCTCGACAAAATGGGCTGATGCATATCCGTATTGGATCCGAGATTAAAATTATGGAATAATATTTTCGAGAAAGGAGGAAAACGATAAAACAAATCAATGCAAAACGAAAAGTTGGGTTTATTTGTTAGAAGCTCAGCGCGCCAAATATCTTCAAAAGGTCCTGCGAAAACTCTATACGGGTATAACTTTATTACGTACTTTCTATTTTATACCTTTGACTATTAGATAAGTTATTGTATTTTAGAATAGTGAAGTAAGATAATTTGAATGTCTTAACTCGTCGGGAGACCAACTATTTGATTGGAGACAATCATACAAATCAATAAAATCGGTATAAGATTCCACAAGAGAGTTCATCAATTACCACAATTCGGTTGATGAAGTAATACTAATGACCCAATCAATGAATCAAGTAAGCTACACACAATCAATTCATCATCGAATAGAAAATATGAGAAATGTTTCTTTAAAGTCGGCAAATCTAGCCCGCAACCTTTGTCACAGTCTCTGCTGATCTATGAAGATTTTCAACTTTATCAATTCGCATAGGACGGGTATTTAACTCCAATAACGACTTTTAAATGAGATTGCGAAACACCACCGAATACTCATGCTAACTCACATTGTCACACATGTTACAAGTCTTACAACATTAATATTCGAACCAATACAAGGTACTCAAAAGACCATGTCTAGTTTCCCACTAGCTCTAAACTCTACTTTTCACTCTCTTCCCTTAAATAGTTACCCTTTGTGTTTTTTTTTTTTTTCTAACTGGATTGTTACCATTTGATCAGATAATCAAACCGAACTTCAGCAATATAAAACAAGGAAAATAATATGATGGAAATATCATCCTTATTCATAGGCCAAACTTCAGGTACACATTCAAAGTCACAAAATTCAGAACACCACAATAATGTCTGTTGTCTATAAGATAAATTGTATAATGCTAGCTTAGTTTGGTAAAGCATAGAAGACTGATACTGAGATACTCAAGACCCGGTCTAGACACCGGCCACTCGTCAGCATCAAACTGCCCTTGTGACCCCTTCCCTCGAAAGAGAAATACATATAGGTTTTTGAGATCGAAAGTCTACAATTTATCTTTCAAGCAGGCAACCCAAGCCGCGCGTAAATAGGCCTCCGTGGGTGCACTGGACGCCATCGTCTACAGAACTCTAAGGCTACATGATAGTCACAAATCAGGGTGCAACATTCACCGCGATAACGTATGTCAACATCGAAAACTGGCTCGAGAGACCGTCCACAGACTTGAACATCATCCAACCTGCATTTGCTCCAAAAAAAATCTGTGTTAGAAAACATGAAAGGGAAGAACTTAAATACTTGAGATCATGCACTTAAGAGATTCATACACTTTCAGAACTTAGAAAGACATCTTTAGAGAGAGGAGATTCTCAATAGTTTTAAACTACGAGGCGTAATTCAAATTACCACTTCTAAGTCAGTGTCAGCAATACGTTAGTTGCAACAAGTAAACGAACTTCCAAGAGTTGTTTAAGATATATAGATGAGGAAATTCAGCATATTAACCAAACACTGCCACCAATTAACATGGAAGAAGATAAAAATTCGAACATCTCAAAGAAGAACTAGCAAAAGTGACCCACATAAATGATCGGAAAGATGCAAAGACTAGATAAAAAAAACCATCAACATGAACTAGCATGCAATTTGAGACAGCACCAGGCGGCTGCTCAAGCAACTGAAACGTTCTATTGGGGCTGTAATCTAATACGGATTTCAACGTCCAAATGGTTTCAGAATTCAGATTACGCTGAGGACAGTGAGAGGTAAGCTAAGTCAGCATTCCCATCTTGTTTACTAGTGTGATCTCTTACAAGAAACTTGTAAGATTTAGGATCAGTATGATAAAATTTGAGGCTAAATGCGACAGGCCAGGATAACGAATAATACAAGATCTTCAGCAACAACAACAACAACAACAACAGCAGCCAAGGCTTAGTCCCAAAATGATTTGGGGTTGGCTAACATGAATCGTCCTCTGAAAACATCATACGTGAGCAATAAAAAGTTAAAAGTAAAGAGCGATCAAGTTTATAAGTAGTGAAACGATTTTAAAATCAAAAAAAGGGAAAAGAACACAGGAAAAGAAAGGCGAGAACATCTTTAGAAAGAGTTTGAAAGAAAGGATTTTACAAAAGGATAAAGTCGCAAACTCATTAAAAAATCAGCTTGATGAAAATTTGGAAGCGTGAATAACGAACCATTAAATGCACAAATGGAAAGAACTAGAGGAAATATATCAGTCATCCACGAAAAGTTTAAAAATCTGGATACTGACCATATATGGTATAAATCATCACGGTGATGTTTATTAATCCTTCCCAACAGCTCAATTCTCAAAATTCCTCCCAAGCATAGAACGGGCTTGTCTAGTTGGAACTGCTGGAGTACATTTTCCTGTTTCACAGACAATTAACTTCATTACTTCTGAAGCAAAATCTTCAATTCAACTCACCAACAAGCCAGTGTCTGCTCAGACCAATGTCAATCAGAAACTCCGAATTCATGCATCATATCAAAGTTTCATTAGACCAGGACCAAGAATAAATATATCCCAGAAAAAACACAGTTTAGCGTGACGAGTCACAGCCTTAAACATCATCGACGTGTAGACTTTAACTACTTATGGTCGTTATGGACGTGTAGGCACAATCTAACATGGTAAATAGAGCATTAGTTAAGACGTGGCACTCACGAAGGCAAGAAATGAATAAGGTATCAGACAGCTGACCTGGGCCATCGGAAATTCAGGTGAAGTATACGTCCATATGAAGTCCTCCTCACGAACTGGAGCACCCTTGATATGATCAGTTATCAAAAGATTAGCTCTTTCGTAACCCAAAGAAAAGCGAACAGTCTCTGCAGAGAAAATAGGTTGCTCAGGCCCCCAACCTGCTGACATAAGAAAGTTAAAACATCTCAGTAGCTATAAGTAGATACCAGTTACAATAAATGATCACAGTATTTTACCCCTAAGAAAACTGACCTCGACTGGGTTTCAAAGAAATCTCTGAGATTATACCCAGTTTAGAACTCATCACATACATCATGGTCACAGGTATGGTGGGATCGCTTGTTCCTTTACTAAGAAAATACCTTCCCCCTTCTTTAGCTGAGGATTCTTCATCCCAAAATTCGCCAGGAGACGAACATAATAAATAATCAATACGATAATTTGGTGGAAACTCCACAAGACCACAAGATAAAAAGGAAAACACCCTGTGTTCCCTCTCAAGATATGCAGAATACTCGGCTATTCTAGCCCTGAGCTTTTTAGGCATTCTGGTCAATTCAACGTGCTTAATCTTAGATATCTCCGGACACAACTTGAGACAAAGCTTCTTTTTCAGCCCATATGCAACCACTGCATAAACAACATATAGCAATGCGAGTTTGTTATGTTCCCCAATTATAAAGGAATGCCTTAATTTCAAGTTGCATACAAATAGCTGAAAGATGTACAATGATATATGTACATAAAAGTAATACCACGGGCAATAGCTCAATAATCAAAGTTACTTATATAGCAGTATCACCATAAAGAACTTTTCTAAGCTAGTTACGAGGAATCTTCATTACAAGGCAAAGATCTTACTTTTTTCGGGACATGCAAAAATGCATACGACACGCACAAGGAACATAGAAAATAGCTGTGTTACTGTGCAACCCTTACTCCACGTTTGCATTGATATTAGGATATGGTGTTGATCAAGGAAAAGATCATAACTATATCGGGTTTCCTCAAACATAGACAACTCAAAATCAGCCACACTTGACACTTCTCATAATCCGACATCCATTAATCCTATTACTACAATTCAAGCAGCATTCTAATGCATGTCACAGTAATGCACCTAAGGATTAGAAAACATGAACCTAGCAAAGGCATTTCGAAGTTATCATCTCTTAAACTAACTGAAATCTCAAAATACTATTGTAATCTACCAAACCTTAACACACATAGGAGTAAGTACACACATCAAAGAAACAATCAAAACTTACCAAATTTACGCCACACTGTCGAAACAAGTTCGAGTTTGGCAACATCTTTAGGGTCATCCAAACGTGTTAAGATCTTCAAAGACACATCTGGGTCCAGTCTCCGCACAAAATCATATCTGCGCTCCATTTCTAACAATTACCTACATAAACAACATTCCCAAGTACACAAAAATCTCAGGTACTAAACAGATCAATTTAGATACCGCAAATATTTCAGCATTTTAATTTTTGTACATTTCTCTTAATCACATTAAACCCTATTTCAAATCCATTAAAAATTTCATCATGTCATTCCTTGTATAATTCTCTTTAATCACATCAAACCTAATTTCAAACCCCATCAAAAATTTCAGCATGTCATTCCTCGTATATTTCTCTTAATCAAATTAAGCCCTATTTCAAATCCCATATAAAATTTAAGCATGTCATTACTTGTATATTTCTCTTAATCACATCAAACCTTATTTCAAAACCCCATCAAACATTTCAGCATGTCATTCATGTACATTTCTCTTAATCATATTAAACTCTACTTCAAATCCCATCAAAAATTTCAGCATGACATTCCTTATTCATTTCTCTTAATTACATTAAACCTTATTCAAATCCCATCGAAAATTTCAGCATGTCATTCCTTATACATTTCTCATCACATCAAACCTTATTCAAATTACACAAAAACTTTCAGCATGTCATTCCTTACACATTTCTCTTAAATCACATATAACCCTAACTCAATTCCCATTAAAAATCCAACATTTGACACAAAAACTTAAAATCAAAAGCAGAAAAGATCCAATCTTTATCAACTGTTGAGCAAAATTCAAGCAAAAAAACCATACCAAAGTATAAAAAGGAAAAAGGGCAAAACTTGAAGAGAAAGATTCACATTATATCTTACGGAGTATTTCAAATTACACACAAAAATTCAGCATGTCATTCCTTAGCTTATACATTTCTCTTAAATCAAATATAACCCTCATCCAATTCACATCAAAAATTCAACATTTGACACAAAAACTCAAAACCCATGAATCAAAACCAGGAAAGACATAATCTTTATCAACTATTTAGCAAAATTCAAGCAGAAAAATCACACCAAACTTAATAAAAAATCATACAAAAAACTTAATAAAAAATCATACCAAAGTACAAAAAGAAAAAAGGGTAAAACTTGAAGAGAAAGATTGAGAAAATTACCAAGGAGAAGGGATGGTGGAGGCTGAAGCAAAGGATGGGATTCATAATCAAGTGAAACCCTAAATTTATAAATGCAATTAAGAACATTTTTGGAAGCAAATTACTCGTGTTCTTATCAGGAAGCTTGTGTAGGAAGGGTTCAATTGATCTTGAGCCACGTTTACCCCATTTCCCCATTTATTTCCTTCTGAGTCTTTTGCCGGAATCCCCCAAATCCTGGGCGATTTTGTGCTCTCTTTAATGCTTTGGCCTGTCAATTCACCCAGTAACCCCTTTCTCTTTGAATTTGAGATCACAACGTTTAGAAGGGTTTCTTTTTAAAAGGGTAGCGCTTATATACTAGTAGGTTTTGAGAATCACAAATTGCAAGTACATCCTTTGCGAAAGTATAAACATAGAAACCGGAAGACTAGGGGAGAGGAAGAGATAACTAATTGATAAAAAGACCATTTAAGAACATGAGGTGACATCTGAATGACTGAAATGTCGAAATATTTTACCGAGTAGTGTTTCGTTATTTTATATTGTTTGTACTTATGTTTTGTTTGCGAATGTCGATTCGACATTGATATTCTAGAAATTAAGAGTATAATATCTTCAAAATGAGGAAAACGTTTGACAATACAGCATGAAAAGTTGGTTTTATTTTTGAGCAACTTAATGCGCCAAATATTTTCAAAAAATCCCGCGAAAACTCTTTAATAGGTAATTACTTAATTTGGTTCCATTTTTGAGCAACTTGACACGCCAAATATGTTCAAAAAGTCCCGCGAAAACTCTTTGATACACAATTACTTAAGTTTGTTCTATTTCACAGCAACTTGACGCGTCAAATATTTTCAAAAACTCCCGCGAAAACTCTTTAATTGGTAATTACCTAAGTTGGTTCTATTTTTGGGCAACTCGGTGCGCCAAATATTTAAAAGTCCCGCGAAAACTATTTGAAAGGTAATTACTTAAGTTGGCTCTATTTTTAAGCAATTTGACGCGCCAAATATTTTCAAAAAGTCCCGCGAAAACTCTTTGATAGGCAATTACTTAAGTTGGTTCTATTTCTGAGCAACTTGACGCGCCAAATATTTTCAAAAAGTCCCGGGAAAACTCTTTAATAAGTAATTACTTAAGTTGGTTCTATTTGAGCAACTTGACGCGCCAAAGGATTCTTTTTGTAACCCAATACTACACCATGCATACATCGTTTAAAAGTCTCGCGAAAACTCTTTGATAGGTAATTATTAAATTAAGTTGGCTCTATTTTTAAGCAACTTGACGCGCCAAATATTTTCAAAAAATCCCGTTAAGTCTTTAATAGGTGATTACTTAACTTGGTTATATTTTTAAGTAACTTGACGCGCTAAATATTTTCAAAAAGTTCCGCGAAAACTCTCTGATAGGTAATTACTTTCATTTTATAATTTTTGATCATTGGAGCTTGATTTTCCAAATTTGTAGGTAAGTTAGAATTGCAAAGTTAAAGAGATCATTAGAGGATCTTAACTCATCAGAAGACCAGAAAAATAATTCGATAGAAGGTTCCACAAGGGAGCTCATCAATCATTACAATTCCTGGTTAATGAGAATCAAATTAGCCTAGTGGTTACCCACGCAACATTAGCTGCTCCTATGTACCAAAAGAAAAAAACTCTCCGTTATTAAAGTAATATAGCTCAATTGATTGAGCCATCACATCATCAATTCATCATCGATTAGAAAATATGATAAGATGTTATTGGAACATTCTTCAAAACTGAGGATGCATCTCTATCTATTATATGATGGAAATATCATTCTTATTCATAGGCCAAATTTCAAGCACACATTTAAAATTTCAGACCACCATCAAACTAAACTACCCTTGTGCATTGTGACCCCTTTTCACGAAAAAAAAAAGAAAAGACAAACTATTCTGAAATCTGAAGTTCACAAAATTTCTCCCAATATTTGTTCTTAGTAAGCCACCCGAAATACCTCGTCCACCATGGGGCATAAAAATAGGGTTTAGACTTATCCCTCATTTCATCACAGGCACATTTCAGGATGCAATTTCCTGTGCTATCATTCATGTCGATATCAAACGCTGGTTGAAGAGTTCGCCCATACACGAATATCTTGCAAACTGCATTTGCTCCCAACAAGCCATGCATGGGTGCGTTAGAAACACATGAAAAGAAAGCATAAACGAGAGAGAACTTACATAGTCTGGCAAAAGATTAGAAAGAGATCTTAGAGAAGAGGAGTTTGTCAATAATGATGAACTACCCAGCCTAATTCTCCAAATTACCACTTCTACGTCAGTATCAGCAATACGTTAGCTGCTGGAAGTAAATGAGCTTCCAAGAGTTGTTCAAGATCGATAAGGAAACCAAGCAGGGTAATCAAACACAGCCAACAATTAACACAGAAGAGATAATATTTTGAACATCTGAAAGAAAACTAGCAAAATTGACCCCACAAATGATTGGAAAAGGGAAGAACTGCAAAAGAACCATCATGATGAACTAGCCTCCAAACCGAGACAGCATCAGGGTGCTCGAGAGACTGGAAGGTTCTATTGGTGATGTAACCTAACATGGAATTGATCATTTGGGTTTTGGGTTAGGCTGAGGACCCTGACAGGTCAGTCAGCATTCCTCTCTTGTTGATAAGTGTGATTACTAACAAGAAACTTGTAAGAGTTAGGATAAGTGTGATAGAATTTGAAATTACATGCCACAGGCCAGGATAACGAAGATACTACAAGTCTACAACTTCAGTATGATGAGAAAACAGGAGCGTGAAAGATGACACATTAAAAAACCACAGATGGAAAGCGCGACTGCGCGAGAGGATATATCGAAGTCAGCCACGAAAAGGTTAAAAATATAGAGACTGACCATATTTGGTATAAACCATCATGAATATTTTTCTTAATCCTTCCCAGCAGCTCGATTTCTGAAGCAAAATTACGGAGCACTTCATCACCTCTGATTTCTGAAGCAAAATCTTCAACTCACACTCACCAACAAGCCAGAGTCTGCTCAGACCAATGTCAATCAGAAATCCATGAATCAGAAATAGGAAGGCCAGGCTCAGCTGCTGACATAAAAAGTTTAAACATCTAAACAGCTGTAACTCTGTAAGTAGACTTCATTCACAAAAAAAAGTTTTTTTTTTTCCTTTTTTTTTTTTCCCGAGTGGTTCAACTGTTAAACAGTAATAACAACATTTCAGCACTAACAAAACTGACCTTGATAAGGCCACAAATGAATATCTGACATAACACCCAGATAACAGCCAACTCAAACACTAAGGTTGCAGGAAGGGAGGGGTCAATTGTTCCTTCACTAAACCAATAGTATATCTCTTCTTCTTCTTAGTTGTCAAGTATTCACCGTCCTCAGATGCATATATAAATTAACTAAGATAATTTGGCGGCCAATACATAAGACCACAAGATATTTAACACCCTGTGTTCCCTCTCAAGATATTCAGGAATCCCAAGCTTGACCATTCTAAATCCAACAATTTCAGGCATTCTAGTTAGTTCAAAGCCAACAATTTTAGTTACCTCCGGACATAACTTGACACAAAGCTTCTTTTGCAGTCCATTTTCAACCACTGCATAAACAACGCATAGCCAATTGCGCATCTGTTATTTTCCCCAATTTTAAAGAAATGGCTTAGTTATGGTTTCTATATCGAGTTGTATGCAAAAGCTGAAAGATGTAAAATCTAAATGATGGCTCAAATATTAGAATTAATAACAGAGAACGTTAATTCTAAAAGCAAACATCTTGCATCTGACCCCTGGACATGCAAAAACCCATTTGACATCCAGAAGAAACTTAGAAAACAGGTGCGTAACCTTACCCTCCAAATTTGCATTAAAGTTAGGGTATCGTGTTGATCAAGGCGAAAATCATAACTATACTGGATTCTATTAACCATAAGGAACGCAATATCAGTCACATTGCGCCACTTCTCATAACATGACATCCATTAATCCTATCACTAAAAACTCAGTAGCACTCGTCTATCTCAAGATCTTGATACATGTCACATTAATGCACTTAAGAATTAGAAACCGTGAAACTAGCAAACCATTTCCAAGTTATCATCTCCTAAACTAACTGAAATCCCACAATGCTATTACAAACACACATAGAACTATAGGAGTAAGTACACACATAAAAGAAACAATCAAAACTTACCAAATCGACGCCACTCTCTCGAACCAGCTTCGAGTTTGGTAACATCTTTAGGGCCATCCAAACACATTAAGATCTTTAAAGACACATCCCTGTCCAGTCTCTTCACATAATCATATCTGCGCTCCATTTCTAACAATTACCTGAATAAACAACATCCCCAAATACACAAGAATCTCAAGGACTAGAAAATAGATCAAATTTGTTTTCCACAAAATTTTCAGCATGTCATTCCTTATACATTTCTCGTAATCACATCAAACCTTATTTCAAATCCCATCAAAAATTTCAGCATGTCATTCCTAGTATATTTCACTTAATCACATCAAACCTTGTTTCGAACCCCAACAAAAAGTTCAGCATATCATTCCTTAATCATTTCTCTTAATCACATTATACCTTATTTCAAATCACAGAAAAACTTTCAGCATGACATTCCTTATACATTTCTCTTAAATCAAATATAATCCTAATTCAATTCCCATAAAAAATTCAACATTTGACACAAAAACTCAAAACCCATGAATCAAAACCAGGAAAGATCTAATCTTTATCAACTATTCAGCTAAATTCAAGCAAAAAAATCATACCAAAGTACAAAAAGGAAAAAGGGTAAAACTTGAAGAGAAAGATTCAGAAAATTACCAAGGAGAAGGGATGGTGGAGGCTGAACCAAAGGATGGGATTCATAATCAAGTGAAAACGACGTTTACCCCATTTCCCCATTTCCTTCCAACTGAAGTTTTTGCCGGTAAATCCGAAATCATGAGTGATTTTTCCCCATTTCTTTTATGTTTTGCCGGTCAATTCTCCACACATCCCTTCTCTTTGAAATTGAGCTTCACTAAAACGTCTATAGTGGTACTCCGTAATTAGGTCTCCCCGTCAAACAAAAGTTCTCCCCAATTTAGAGAGTTTTTGCGGGACGTTTTGAATACGTTGGCGTTTTGGGGAGTTAAAAACCGACTTTTCGTGATTCATTGTATTACTATTAACGTTCTTTTCATTATTTAAGATATTTACTTTTTTTAGTTTAGAATACCTATGTCAAATCGATATATACGATACATAAAAACGAACACAAGTAATAAAGACAATAAAGCAAAAATAATCCTTTCTCCTAATGTTCAAGATGGTGATTAAAATGAACATTTGGTTGATTTAGCATACAAACTGCTGCATTTAGCAAATCTCAATCTGCTAGTATTTGTTTGTTTGATAATACTTGTCTCATTTCGGTTTAGAAACGCCTCATCGGACCAAAGTTAAAAGAATTGCTGTACACATCATTTCATCTGGCTCAGTACTTGTACTACTACAAATTAAACTAACAGTATTTACTCAGAAGTTTGATCATGTAATACTGACAACTTCATACTTGTTACTAGCACTGCTCAATCCTGCTTCTCGGGCTTGATACCGGCCTGGCAACTCTCCGCCTGAGGAAGTGGGCCGATAAAGACAGCTACAGACTGCTCACTGACACCTTCCTCCTCGAGTTTCATCAGCTTACGACTGGGGCTTGAGCTCGGACTGATGGCGCTGGGTTCTCCATCTTCAGGTCTTGGGCTCCAACTTGGGCTCCAGATGCTGTAGCTGCAGTTGGCATCTTCTGTTCTGTAGCTGCAGCTGGCATCTTCTGTTCTGTAGCTGCAGCTGGCATCTCCTGTTCTGAGCCTGCTTGGGCTCCACATGCTGTAGCTGCAGCTGACGTCTTCTTCTGTTTTGAGCCTGCTTGGACTGCTGATGGCCACTACTTCTGACAGACCTGAACTGACATCCTCAACCACCGTATCAAAGTAACGCCTTATCACCCTGGTAAATGTGGTTCATTACATTACAAAACATTAGGAACATCAGTTAGTTTCAGTTGAATTTCCATCAGACATGTTGAGTAACAGGAAGTAATTGATTCCAAGACGAAAAATAAAATACCTGGTCAGCTGAGCTAGCTTCCCACGGTAGGCCATGTGGTATGGTGGCATGATTTTCTCTGTAAGGACCCCCTGTACAAGCTCCTCTGCATGCTTCTCAAGCATTTTCACAAGTTTAACACCTTGATCTGCCAAGTCCATTGAAATAGCAGTTCAGAAAAACGCCAAGGAAAACACGTTTCAGAAAAGAAAAACCGAGAAGTGCCATACTGTCAATACCTAGCATGAAATCAAGGAGGTTCTTTTTTGAAGGCTCTTCCTGGGACAGGAAGAAGCTGTAGACGTACATCCACTTGAGGAGCCGCCAACAGTGGACAGCCTGCCGAAGTAAATGTGAGGAAGGATAAGTAAAATATCGCTGTAATAGAGTATGATGCATTTCAGCACGACATTTCAGTCTGTCGATAAACATACCTGTACATGAGCTTCAGTGACGTAACCAAGTTCTGATTCGTTTTGGTTCAGATAGACACAAAGGACCGGCAGCTGGTAAATAGATGCAAAACCATGTCATTCGAAATGTGTTTTCCATATATATACTAGAAATGACAGCTTAACATCAGTTTACTTACTCTTAACTCCTTCAACGCCTCAAGGTTTGCGAGAGCATTTTGGGCTGACTGCAAAGACAAGCACAATACAACAACATTACTCCACTTTCTCAAACGCTCTCGTCCATTGCAATGTATGTAGGAGGGTTGGATTCCCCCTCCTAAAACACGACGATACAAAATTGCAACCTAAAAGTTTACTGAACAGAGAAGTATACTCAAACTTAATCATACCAGTTCACTCTTTACATATCCGTCATAACAAGGTCCATATACTTCCAGAGAACTTCTAACAAACTCTTTTACCCAGTCATTTTCATCATACTGTTGACAAAACATTAAACATTTTAGCAGTAGGATAAGCCAAAAAGTGCTAGTTCAGGGAATTCATTAGAAGAAAAAACAAAGAATCAGAAATTTGAATCATACTGATACTGGTTTAGCGGATACACCATTCTGATCACTGCAAAAATGACAAGTAGATATATAAGGAGACAATAGGCAAGTGAATTTAGAGATGAAACAAATATAATGTGATTTCCGGAAAATTACTTGCGAAATGTATAGCGGCAAACTGTGCATTGTGAGTAATTTTCGCATGACCTTTCCTCGATCCTTCTCTCACAGCTTGGACATGACCTTGTATATGATAACAGCCTGCAAGTGACACAGGAAATTAGGTAATGCAGACTTAGAGACATAAGACAAAAGATGTAAAAACAGGAACGCTTACAAGAATCAGAACAGAAAATAGTGGGAGCATACCAGTTGTTTGACTGCACAACCATCTCAGACTTCCATATATCAACTGCGACACAGTCAACAGGTTCATGACCTTCCTGTGAACACTGCAATACCAATATCATGTCAGAGAGAAAATTGTCAGAATCATAAGAATAAACTAGAATAATTAAAGTGATACTGATGTGCAATAAAGAAATGTTTTAGAGTATAAGAGATCGTACATCCATGCAGAAACTATGTAAGCACTGGCAAGTAACATGTCTGCTGTCGTTTGCACAGATCGCATATTCACAGCCTTCAGCAGGACACCATTTTCCCTAGCAAATATTGAAAAAGATTAACTAATCAGCAACTTCAGAAATGTTCATATAGCTATACATTAAAGCAGGTGATTTGCAGAGGAAGAAGCGTATAAAGAAACATCATTTATAAATTGATTAACACAGGGCAATAAAACTGTACAGAAATTATTGTACATCGATATATTACCTTTTTGCTACAAATGATAAAAGACTTGAGAAGGGAGGTGTTAAACTTGTTCTTGTCGTCCTGATTTGACACAAGTTCTATCAGTTCATGACCCACAGCAGCTTCACATGGCGGAAAAGGGCATCGCAGTGCCAAACAATCAGTGCCACTATTGATGGCTTCACTGGTGTATTCTGAAAAGAAAGAATGAAAACACCTTCAGCTAAATATGCTTTCCAATACATAATAAGGAAACAACCAACCACACGCCACTTACATCAGCAAGAAACACAGTCAAGTGAAACGTAAAAAGCAACATATATGAGATAAAAGCAAAGCACAGACTGTTGTGCTTCAATTGCAGTAGTACTTATGCTGATTGCCGAGCAGAATATACTTCTGAGATGTCAAATAACTAGATGACTAACTTCAAATATACTACAGAGATGAAAGTTTCAGGAAGCTAACCTCTCCAACAATGTAGACACATTTCATGACCACAGGAAATCGCAAGCCTATTATCTGCTCCACAGGTTTCACCACAGCGTCCACAAGGTTTTTGCACCAAAAGAAGTCCAGTCATAATAATTACACATTTCTCACATCATATAATCGAAAGATCTACACATCAGAAAATCATGTTGTAAATACTCACTTCATCGGAATCAGAAGTTTCCACCACATTTCTCTCAAACAAGCCCACATCCCTCCGAACCTCCTCTTCCCTTGACAGCCATTCATCTTGTGCCCTATCAACATTCCTGTAAAAGCACATAAACAGGCATTATAACATAGCTAACAAAAACAAGTTATTAGCTTAGTAAGAAGAAAACTCAAAGACATCCTTACCAATTAAAATGCTGCAAAAGGGTCACAAACTCACTTTGTGACAGTGAAAGAACTGTAGACACACTTGACACTCTTTCAGCCAGAAGTTGACGAACATCATCTTTGCTCAGTATTCTGTACTTTATCTATACAATGTAGCGTAAAATACACAATAAGGCTCCAAAATTCAAGCCACAGAAACATCGAAACTCATCCTAATCAAGACAGCCAACACCAATACACACTCAAATCCTGATCAAGCCTTAAACATCGGCCAAAGTCGATGCTACTCACATACAAACACAAGACTCTAACCAACATATTCATGCAAAAAACAACCCTCTTAACACAGAATGCAAAAACTATGCTATATCATGATCCAAAATCAAATTGCTTTGTTCTGCTACATCATCATAAACATAATAACTCCTAATTCAATTAAACGCTCCATCAGAAACACATTTTTTCTAATGCATGAAAGAATAAAGTGGTTATATCTTAGTACCAACAGAATTAACTAACATGCAAGTACAAACAAACAGAAATTACCAAAACAACAACCAAAAAAAAAAAAAAACAAGGGAAGTCAGAAATCAACCTTGCGATTAGATCCAAGGCGAAATACAGTAGAATGTGAGCTTTCAAGGTCAAATGAATCCAACATTTCATCCTCATTTCCGTCTACTTCTCCAGCAAAATCTTGATCAAGAAGCTCAATGAGTTCCCAATCATCATCTTTACCTACAAATCAGTGGGCAAAATACAAATCAACCACTTTTATTAGTCCAGAAATTATCAAACAAAATTAAATTAAAACCCACATAAACCCCCAAATTTAGTAATGACGAAAATCAACAATTATTTCCGCAACAACAAACTTATTCCAGACGATTTCTTAGGGTTTTCTCTGTTTATGCAGAAACTTCTACGAAACTTCAAGATTACAATTAAATTAAACATCAAAAGGGTTTATCACCAACAATTATTAATTAAAATCACAATCCCATGTAATTAAACACAAAAAAAATCAAGAAATTACTAAAACCCACATTATAATACAAGAATTTAATCGTATTTTCACAAATTAAACTGATAATCCCATATAATTAAACAAGATCATAATTAAAACAATAAATTAGCGCATAATTATAAAATAAAACCCACGAATTTGGGCGGGTAAAAACAGGGGATTTTCACACATTCACGCCAAAAAATTAATAAACCCACATAATCAAACACGCAAAAAATTGATAAACCCACATAATCAAACACGCAAAAAATCAATAAATAACTAATACCCACATAATAATCACGCAAATAAACAATAATTAAATCAAATTTACACCAAATTAGCACTAAAATTGAAGAACCCACGAACAAAATTCAAGAAAATGGGGGTAAAAAAACAGGGTAATGCGAAACAGAGTATAGTAAAAAGTCGAAGAATCAATGTGTTTGGTACCTTGATTAGAACGAAGGGATCTCAGAGAAAGTGAGTTGAATTTGGTGTAAAAGAATGGGCTGGTGATTGGTATCTTCATGATTACGCTTCTTCTTCTACTTCTGTTGGTTTCTTCTAGTGAGAGAGAGAGAAAGTGTTGAGTTGAAATTGTTTGTTGGTTGAAGTGTGTGTGTGAGGGAGGTTGTTGGACTTTTTCTGTTTATATAGTTGTGGAATTTTCGTACAAATTGACTTGGGAGTTTACTTCGTAACATAATACGAGTACTAATTCCGTCGTAGACTTTGTGTGTGGAATTTGTAGCTTCTATGGGAAGTTTAGGGAAATGGAAGACGATGTTTGGATAATTGGATTGTGAGATGAAAATGCGATGATGAGGTGTTATTGGGGTAGATGGTTTTGTTCGGGATATTGTGCTTGTAATTCGAGTAAGCTTTATCACTTGTAATGAAATGGTCGATTATGATTTGGTCTTTGTGTTTCGTTAGTAAAAGTTGGGTTTTGTTTCTACCAATTTGCTTATGGGTGCGTTTTAGCTATTAACTAATACGATGAGAGGTTTTGATTGATAAGTGAGGAATTTTTAGTCTATTGAAAGTTTAGTGTTTTTTGAAGTGAATAAACTCATACTCGTAACAAGTTTTGACATGAAATATACAACGACATGATACTTTCGACGAGAAGGATGTGTTCGGGAGATGGTATGTAGTATGTACAAGCCAAGTGGGAAAGTGCTAGGGAGACAATATTTATCAGTTTGACGAAAACTCACAAATCATTATTTATCCATAGACCAAAGTGCATGAACCATGATATCAGCACTCTAGGAGAAAATAAGAAAAAAGGTCGGAGAGAGGACAAAATGTGCAAGTATTGAAAGGTTCAAATAATTACTTTGTTGGAAACTAAGAGGTACTTTAGGGAGAGGTCAAGACTCAAGAGGTGTTATGTCAAACGATAGGAGCTGAATTTTCTTTTTAGGTAGTTTGAATTGAAGTCTATGAACCTTCCAATGACTTCATTCGGGATTTTGGGATGGATTTTTATTTTGTCTCTACCTCATCAACGTAATTTAGGATATAAAATAATATAAAGGAGATCTAAGTCAAAAAGGATATTCTTGGGTTCTATTTTAAGTGGATTAGAGTTTTATCGTAGGGGATTAATGCGGAACCCTATCTCACATCAAAAAACTAAAAGCCCTACTACAAGTCGACAGCTACAATGAGTCTATCGATATGAGATCGAATCCTCTACCTCTAGGTTATCATGATAGAATGTACATCAGGGATGATTAGGTTCTAGCTAACGGGGATAAATTTTAATAAAATTACATTTTTACTTACACAACTTCGATAATTCATCAAGAAGCAAGTCATACATAGAGAAAAGTCTACCTAATCATACCTTCAAACCAATCAAGCCCTTTAGAAAAAAAACCCTAATAAAAGTTGTGAGATGTTCCACAAATCGCCAAATTAAAGTAATTCGCAGCTGCTAATTCACTTTTCTAAACAACACGTATGTTCAAACCAAACATTCAAACCCTAAAACACGATAGTAGTACGAGATCACTAATCTAAGAAAACAAACTAGACAGAAAAATTATAACATACCTTTTGAAGTGCCTGGATTACTCGAAGTGAATAATTTGGGAGCACGAGATAACAAATACGCAAAAGCTCTCTTCATCTTTCAACGTACGAGTTTATGTCCCCTCTTCGTGGTTTATCCTCGGGAAAAAAAAAATTTGTTCGGGTATCAAAAACTCAGATAGATAGTAGGTGTCTTCAGGATGAAGTATAAATATTCTGATTTTTCCACAGGATTTGGACTCCTAAACCTATAAACTTTGGGCTTTGGTGAAAAAAAAAAATGGTAGTTATAATAATAATATAATAATGCTATATAGTCATCAGATGAATAGAATAAAGGTCTTTCATTCCACATGTGAAACATTTAAAAAATAAAAAATGTTGAAGGATGATGTAATTGGTTCGATTAGAACAAAGCGTATCCAATACCTCAATCATTATTATCGCTTAGTCAGAACTCGGTAGCAGGGCTCTCGGTTCATGTTGCATGGCCTTTGGCACTTCGGTCGTCGATCGTTGTAGCCATACGGCCCGTGTGTTGGTCCATGTTCCTTGGCTCCTTGCTAGTCCCGGCTAATGTTCCCTTCTAGCAAACTTAGCCATCCGGTCTACAACCTTGTTATTTTAAAGGTGTAAGGTATAAGTTGATTAGTTTCATTGGCCACCGGATTTGCTACGTCGTCCATTCTTCCTTAAAAATCGCGCTAGTTGGCATTCGTACAGCCAGTAGAGAGCCCTGCCCCTTGCATTCCTGGTCTGGTGTCGCGGCATTGCTCTAAGAATAACTTGTATATCACCAGTAGTCGAGTCTCGGACTCGAGTCTGAGTACACCACTACTCATCTATTGTCCCTGTGAACTAATAAGAGTACAAGCCAAACCTGCAGAAAGCTGTTAGCCAAGAATGATGCACCTGTACTACAGAATAATAGGATAGATACATTCACCAAATTTGGCAGTAAAAAAAACCAAACAGAATTACTGAAACTTTGTGTATCTCAAATTCTCATAAAACGAAATGTGACAAGTTCAATCCAAAACATTCGACAAAAGCAAAGCAAAGATTACAACCGAAATTATTGTTCAAGGAAAAATAAGATATGCTGAGTTTTTTGTGGCTTAAATGATAAGATACATAAGATAAAGAGCGATTTTTCTCCTTCCGCTCATTGCTGATAACACATGATACACATGAAAACAGTGTAGTCATTGTGGAACCAGCAATGCTGGCAAACCCACCAATCATTTCTTGCATGAGCAGGAATGACTTGGGTCTGGCTACTGCTGCTGGCTTCGGGATCATTTGTTCTGCTAGTTCCGGGATCATTTGCTGAAGGCCTCCTTGCTATATTCCTCCTCAAGCAGATCATTCGACGAAGAGTTTCCATATCAAAGTAGTGCTCCTTAAACGCGAGAACCATGTTTTCAAAAAAGTTACGAGCCACACTGTTTCAAGCAACAATTACAAACATCAGTCGATTTTGTGTGAAATGTGAGTGTTACATTCTAGGAAAAAGCTGTCAAAAATTTGTGTGAAATGTGCTTTTTTGTTTGTGTCAAAGTGTTGCATCTTAATTAAAACTACTATATGAACATCGAGGTCTAATGATTTTGAAATCAATGTCGCACAGTCACCCTAGCTAATTCTTGTTCATGTAAATTACTTAGCTTGTCTACTGTCGTAAAATTTAGAAGGTTCAGATAGACTAGCCGGACACAAACCTCAGCTTTTGGCAAACTCTACCCCGGAAAACCTCAAAAGGCTCAGCCGGCTGTTCTTCAATAAAGAACGTGCTCATTACAGCCAAATGGGAACAAAGACTGTCTAACACCATATTCCCAAGATCTGCACGGACATACAACAGTTTTAAGTCGAGATTCACACACATATATATCATACCTTAATTAACCTATAGTACTGTTTATAAGAGCGGAAATAAACTCACCTCTTAAGTAATCAAAAAGAGCCTTCCCGCTGTCATTCATGGCTATGAAGTAGTATTCGTACACGCATGTCCACTTCAGGACACGCTTGCAGTCCGCTACCTGCAAAGATGGTAAAGAAAGTCCAAAATCGGAAATTTAATCCTTACTCCTTACTCCTTAGTAAGATGAACAATGTACAATTGCGTCACAAGATTTATATATCGTCCAATTACTAAAAGTTCACCTGCAACCACGCGTCTGCAACAAAGCTGATTTCTTCAAGAGGGAGGCCTTGTTTATCAGCAAGAAAATTCAGCTGCACTCGTAAAAGCAGACAATATTAGGTATATATCTTTGTTAATTCAGGAATGCTAATCATTTTTGCAGTCGAATAATGCTGATAACAGTGTGCACTAATTTCCTGACATCCTGCTGATTTTAGATAATCAGCAAACAATGCATTTTCACAACATTCTATTGGTATAACATTCTATAACTTATTAAGAACTTGAAGAAATTTCGTATATCACCTTTCCTGTGTTCTTCAGGTCTACAATTATCGAGATAGTCACAACCTGGTCCTGAAAGGGAAAAAACCGTAAACACAAGACTACAGTTAACTTTCTGGTAAGAAAATAATTTCATGCTGGTACAATCACATTGCCACGGGCTCACAGAGTCGCAGCCCTCGTTAATTTGATGAATATATGTATGTTAAGTACCTGATGAAGACTCCTCCACTGCGAGTGAAAGTTCTTGTGTTTGTCCACTGAAAGCTTACATCTAGCCCTAATTGCCTCAATTTCAGCAATCTACGACAGGTGAGAAAGGCGTGTTAGTATTAGTTTCAACTTTCAAGTAAGCTTGATTGATCGATCTACCAACAATCGGATTCTTACCTCTCTTATATCCACGTCAGGGCATATATGGAAATACTGATCACCTAACCAGTGACCATTATCTAACCAAGAATGAAGGCATGTCCTGCAAGATGTGACAGAACCGCGTTTATCTATTATCAGATCATCCAAATAATCTAACACGTACTGGTGGAAATTCTGAAGTGAAAAACCAGCTTATAAGGGAGTGGCAGGAATTTGGAGAAAGGTATGGGATTTACCTGCAAAAGTGAAAGTCACAGGCACGGCAATACAACCTCTTGTGCTCGCCGTTAAGATTCAGTGCCCGCTCACATTGCGGACACCATCTCTTGTTCGCAACATGCCTAAGAGAAAACAAAATGCTACATTATGAGATTTGGGGATCAGATGAAGTCGATCTCACTGAAGTCGAGATACAGAAACTAGATAATGTAGCACAGCATTACTAAATCAGATCGATTAGGCACTGAATGTAGCTAAATAGTAACATACATACGTACTATACTATGTGATTAATATGTAAATTAACGGCAAGAGAGTGAGCTAGATACCAGTTTGGCATCTGCTTCCAGGTCTCCATCATCCACCTGTCAACCATGCTACACGGGATGGGGTCGTGAGCTTCCTTCAGACACTGCAAAAGGAAAGGAATCCTCGGTTTAATTAAGGTCACGTAGCGTGGCAAGAAGGAAAAAAAATACATGTTATTAGAGAAATGCATTTGGAAACATGGTACCAGTCAATCTAACTAATCACAGAAATGACATAAATCAGATGACTAAAGTTTATTGATCAGAGAAGTTGAGTACACATTCACTTGAAAAATCGATTTAAACGTGTCAGCTACACAAGGTTTTCAGTTCTCACCTTGTAGCAATATGTCTGACAGCATCTGCAAGTGAACTTTGTGATGCTGCAGCCAGGGTTAACAAGCACTGCGTGCTTACAGTCTTGAGTTGGACACCATTTGCCCTGCACAGTACAGATTTTGTGTATGTTACACATTCTCTGTTGTTTGACAGAGTTAAAATTGTAGTGGAAGATCAAGACCTCGTTCGTATGTACCTTAGGGTTTTCAGCAAAATAAGATTTCAGGTAAGCTTCATCATAAAGATTCCACTCTGCCTCCGGAGCCAGCAAATCTACCAGATCCTTATTGACAACACTTAAGCAATCTCGATGAGGGCATCTTAACACAAGGCTTGATTTGACGTTCCTCCTAATTGATTCTCCGATATACTCTGCACAAAGCAATAAAAGACACATTAACCAGCAGATCGGAAGCCAATAATAATCCTTGTAACTATGACAAAGTAAACAAAGAATAAAACTTGTATCAGAAGATAGAACAGACCGGTCCAGCATGGTTTACAGAACTTATGATTGCAGATTGAGTAGTCCTTAAAAGACTCAAACTCTATTGAGCATTTTTCGCAAACCAGCTATCAAAACAACAGCAAACTTATCAGCCAATTATCATCAATGACATCTACATACATGTCACAAAACAAAATTTCAAAGAATTCGATACACTGATATCCAATGCATATGCAACACATAGTAAGAACTAAGTAATGCACTGAAGTTATAACTCAATCTACGACATTATTATCGTTGCTTACGTATGTTACCACAGAAGCTACAGGTTCATCATCATCATCAGAAGAAGAAGAATCTGTATCCATGTTTCGCTCGCCCAGGCCAACTTCTTGTCGAAACTCCTCCTCATCTTTACACCATCCCTCAGTTGCTTCAAGCAGATTCCTGCAACATATAATACATATTACTCAGTCGAAACAGAAGGGTTGCGAAAAATATCAGATTATCAGGCATAGTCCCAAAATAGATTACTTATTAGCATCAAAAATGAAATTTGTTAGTAGTTTATTACCATCTACAGTAGACTAAAGAAGCCCTTGCTTCAGCCCATGTAATACACCATGTAGTACTTAAATTCGAAATGTCTTGGTTTTGGCAAGCATTTACTTCCGTCTCATCCACAATCCTGTATAGACCCTATACATTGAGGGTACAAATGCAACGTTTAAGGTTAATTATAAGAGTTATGAACAAAAAAGGGTATATACATCGAAAAATCGAGATATGTTTTACGACGAAATTTGTAAGCTTTGGCATACATATTTGTGGATCAACAGTATAACAATGAATTAAGAACAATATATTGTACAATTATCATACATTTCAATTAATTATAAGCATTAGCAAATAACAATTTGGTAACATCTATGTCTTAGGGCACCGATCTATATAAAGTCTTTGTTTAATTGTTCATATGAGACTAAGATTTTAGATCCATTTTAAAAAAAATTAGGGTTTTCTGTGTTTATAAGAACATTGATTGCATGAGCGTACGTGTTTTAATCAACTAAATTGGATTGGGGTGAGTCCTGAATTGTGATCCCCCAACAATTCCTCGATTCGGTAAAATAGACCCGACTGTGGAGACCCGAACATTCAACTTGATTAACTAGACTAGATCCCAAAATTTGACTCAAACGACCCATGGGTTTGTAGATTGAATATGACCGAAATTGGAGGTGGCTCGATAAAAATAAAAAATAAAAAACCTGGTTTTATCCCCAAAAAATGAGGAGAGTTATAGAACTTTCCATGAAGTGAAAAAATCCAAAATGATTAAAAAAAAAACATTTTTATTTGTTGAGAATACAAAAGATCTTGACAAAAAGTCATTACCCAAAAAATGGTAGTAAAATCATATTGTTTGTGTATCATATATGAATCATAATTCTTTTTTCATGAATCGCTATTTGAACACCAGATCTGATTGGCCACGAAATAACATGAAATTGAATAATGAGAGATAGGCGTAGATCGGGTTGATTTCACTCGATTTGATCTACTGAATGTAATAAAAGGCTTAGCCTACACCAAGTTTAATTTGAATTTATCCATCCTAAACGACTCGGGTAAGATCTACCACCCTTTAATAAGTTAATTCGGCAACCATATATAAGAATGAACGAAAACAAACACATCAATATATTCACGGTCATTTAAATACGATCTCATAAATAATTTGTCATTAACTCGACAAACAAAAGTTGCCCTAGACCTCTTAAATCGATCGAGATAAAGAACAAGGACACCCTAACAACAACAAATTAAATCACCCAAGGTCATACGATCTGTCATATCGATCAATCCACCATTAACAGGGTCGGGGTAAAACACCATACGTCATACGATCGATCTTTTTATGTTTTATCTTTTACAAACAAACAAAAAAGACACACAAAAAAAAAAAAAAAAACAGACTTAAGTTCCACTCGATTATGTATGTGTGCATATATAAAACACTTGTCGAATCAGTAACATAGAGTAAAAACACATCATCATTTATGTAACTCAAGCCCATGCATAGTAATAAAACATAGAAAGAAGTTCTGCGAGAAAACGACCAAATGTGACACGACCAAATTATGTTAGTTAAGTATGGTTAAGTATCGGTCCAAAATCGGATCAAAGATCGAAACCCCAAAATCCGAGATCAAAAAACTAGTTTGATATATATGGAACAAACGATCCAATTCGATCTATGATGGATCAGATCGATTAGATCGAAGACAAAAAATCTTTTTATTTTATGGATCGATGATAGTAGAACACTAAACCGAAATATCAAATATATTCGATCCGATCCGGTCTATTTTTCGATCAATAACAAATTTTGCTCCCTCCTAATTAACGTTGAGGACTCATCAAGTTTGTCCCTTAGACATAGTGCACGACAACCTTCAAACTCAAGTGCATGCAAAAGTATATCAAGTTAATTCATAACACCGTAACAAGTAATAAAAATGTATGAAACACATGCAAATTGCAAGGTAAATAAACGTAAAATAATATAGGCATGAAATGTGTAAGATGAAGAATGTAAAAAAAACATGATATATACTATTCCGTGTATAACTTATGTTAAAGCAAGTTCGTAAAACCATGCAGGTTTAATAATTATACCTGTTGATTGGTCAAGTCAAAGTTCGTCTCAACATCAAGGTCGGTACTCTCGTCGGAGCTGCTGTCACCGGAGTTGTCGGAGTCGTAAGGGTTGTTGTCAGAGGAAGGGATTTTAGACGAATCATCGTCACTCTCATTAAAATCATCATTACCTTTGCTTCTTCTTATTACTTCATTTAGAATATATTCCATAATTTCAATCGAATTAAAGAAAAATGAACAAGAAAAGGAAAACAGGCTCAGTTTTTTTGAAGAAAAAAAAAACCTAAGATAGAGAGCACTATTAGAAAAGAGAGGAGATTATTAAGAAATGAGTGAGTAAAAATGAGGAGAAAAGGGCTCTTTATATAGTTGAAATAGGATCATATGGAATTCTAATGATTTCTTAGTAAAAATGGCAGTGAAATTAACAATTTGGAGATAATTGGTGTGTGAGCTGTGATATTACATGAACCCACCCCATAATACACTCAATTGTCACATTTTTCTGCACTCAGGATCATTTGTTGCATTTTAGAGTAGATGACTAATTTGAAAATAAATCAGCCATTTTCGGTAGATTATCAAATCGGATATCTATGAGAAGAAGTGACCACCTAGGGTGCATGTGGGATTATTGTTAATTGATGTTTATCCAAAGGTAAAATTGAAAATGTAAAATAGAGGGTGTTACCTTTGGTTTGGTTACAAGTTGAGTAAAATGCAGTATAAGAAATTTTAATTTGTGCTTAGACATACATGATTTTCTTTCGATAACATATAGCATGAATATGGATGTGCCTGGTTATAACTCTATTTACGTTGTTTCAGTTCAATTCCTAAATGTATATTGTATATAATTAACGTAGATTAATTCTGTTGTGGTTGTAAACCCTAATATTGAAAATCGTGATGAAATGAGTTAAACCTGATGATCTTTATCTGAAAATATCATCATTTGTTTTGAAATTCATTTATAGGAGAATTCCTGTTAAGTTTCAGTATTCGATTCTTCTTTAGATGATTTGATACGTAGTTAGATTCGATGTGGTATTACTCCTGTCAATTTATTTAGGTTGTGTAAGTTGAACCCTAACTGCATATAATGCAGACGAGCCTTGTGCTAAATACAGATTTATATATAATCCTAATCCTGAAAATGGTAATCAAATTGATTAAACATCATGTTCATTAACTGAAAAACCGGTCATTGAATTGAATTTGAAACTCATTTATAGGAGTACTCATGTTAAGTAGTAAATCGAATTCAAATCGTTTTTTAGAATGTTATGTTGTTAGATACAATATTTATACAATGTTAACGAGCTCGGTCTATATTTACATCACTTTCTTAAATCGTGATTACATATTTAGTTCAAATTAAATACACCTTCGCAGGAATAGAAGATTGTAGTACAACTCTAAACAATGCAATTTTATTAATATGTATGTATCCTAATAAAAAAAAGTGATGAATAATAAAATTAACGGGAAATTTTCTTGAAATATAAAATACACAAATTATGAAACTTAATCATTCGAATCTTGTTAAGCCGTAAGACCTCTTGAATTCTGATTAGGTTATTCTTCGGTCTCTAGTTGCATACAGAAATATTTATGATCAAATTCATACAATCTCAACTAGCTAATAACATGATATTTCCCTTAGCTTGTTCATGTGCCCTAGTAATATGTTTCAATATTTTTTAAATACGGTGTTTAAAACTAATTAAGTGATAAAGAAATGACTCATAGAGAATTTTCTAGGTAAGAAATGTGTTACTTACGAATTTGTTTTACAGAATTCACGTCGAGATATAGTTGTTTCAAGTTTGTTTGATTTTTGAGATATATATCTCTTAGAAATAAATTAGACAACTAGTTAGGTGTGGGATTCTCAATCGTTGATATGCTATTTTAAGTAAAGGCGAAATTGGAAATGTAAATGGAGGGCTTTACTTGTGTTTAATTTGAATTAGAAGGGTATAAGAAATTTTGTGCATAAACTATATTTCCAGCAATAAAATGTGGCATGAATTGCTTGATTACTAGCTCTAGAAGTGCATTGTTTTTAGTTAAACCCTAAAAACGTATTATGCATACTATCCTCGTCCTGATTGTGGGTCTTACAACCTCTACAGTACCCTAAAAACCGCGGATCTTAACTAAATCTAAAGGTCATTAACCGAAACAACGGCCATCGACCAATTATTGAAATTTATTTAAAGGAGGGCTCCTTTTAAGCTGTAAGTCTCCGATTTTCTTTAGATTGTTCCGTTGTTAGATACGATCTATTATTATATTTATAAAATGTTAACTAGCTTTGCATTTACGTCATTTTCGACAACATCGCTGCATATTAATTGCAGTACTTTTGTAATACTAGGTAGTAGCTATAGTACAATTACTAATGAGTATTCAGCTCGAGTGTAGGTCGATACTAGTCCGATGGATGATCTTAATTGTTGCTACAGATTTCGTGGCAACAGATACAATGCCGCTCGTTTCCCCCCCTAAAAAAAGTACAAGTACTAATGCAATTTTAAAGCCTAAATGCAAAGTAGTGAATAATTTAATTTAAGGGTGAATTTTTTAACTAGATCGAAGTACACGCAAATTAAGAAAGTTATTTTCTTACCAACAGTGCTGAGGAGTAAGGACACTGAATTCCTATTTGGATTATTCTTCTACATTGACGTGATATTTATGGTTAATTAAGTTTATACGATGTTAATAACTTTGGTTTCTGTCTGTTATTGCCTTCCTGGAAACACTAGATAGATGTTTGTTTCAGCATTATGGTTAGATAATAGTTTTTGTAAACCCTATTCATGAAGTGGTAAAGATATTAATCATATACTAGGTCAGAAATGCATTACTGTATTTAGGAATTTCTTGAGATTTCTTGTGCTGTATATATTTTCAACAATGCACTTTATGAAGTAAATTTGTCAGAACATGTACTAAAACCTGAAGTTTCATAGTGTATTAACCATTTAAAAATGTTTGTGGTAATGTTCATGTCATACATAAGATGCTTTCAGTTATTCACTGCAATTATTTCTAACTCGGTTGAGTTTCCCTAAATATAGTTCCAATATCAAATTAGGCTCATACCAATACAATTTCTTGAAACCCTAATTACGATAGTGATGATAAAGTTAAAGGAGGAGTTCTTTGATCAGAAAAATATAAAGTTTAGGGCCTGTTTGGTATCGTTTTCTGTTTTCAGTTTTCTGTTTTTTTGAAAACCAAAGTCCCGTTTTTTAAAACCAGAAAAAGTGGTTTTCAGTTTTCAGTTGTCAGTTTTCATTTTCTGTATGACTATTATAGACCCCAACAATTTAAAGTTAATTTTGTAACTTATTTAACTAAATTTTTTACCCAAAAAAAACAAAAACTGAAAACGGCAGTGATACCGAACGGGCCCTTAATGTTTCATTTTTAGAGTCGTAAATAAGTAAAATGTAGTTATTGCATTGTACTCCTTTTTTTTTTATACTCTTAGGTAGACTTCATAATAATTACTTATGTTATAATGTACTATACTCACTTGACTTCTTCTATGATTATGCTTTTTGAAAATCTTCATTTTTTTTACATCTCAATCACATTAGGAGGAAAAGCACCTAAATTCAACTTACGGCAAACTGGTGGATTGACACTCTTACATTAAGGACTTACAGTTTCCTTTTTTTTTTTTTTTTATATCTTGAACAGTTGAAAAATAATTTTACTAGTATAGAGTTTAATTTACTATATACAATAAGAATTTATTATTTTAGTAAATTACTATTTATGGGAAATTATACCAATAATTTTTTTTTCATTTTTTGACAAAATACAAATAAATCAAAATGGATATGTTCACATATTAAGTAATGAATCAACCACTTTCGGTAATTTGGGATATGGATACCACGTCGAGTGGTGGTGGCCTATGGATATTGAACATTTATTATGGCAATGTGAAACAAATAAAAACCAAAATGTGGATTTGATTTATTTCCAAAGAAATAGGAAAAATATTATATGTACATTTTATGCCTAGTTATCCCAATTATGTAAAAAGAAGATATGCCAATTTTTTTTTTTATCCTAATCGATTATATTCCATAAAAAATTATTGGCATTATGTTACTTTACAAAATAATCAAGACCATTTAATAAAGATACATTCTTATTGTCCACATTTTGCTTCACTTTATGCCCCCATATCTTTTTTCATAGAAGTCATTATTAGTTTTAATTATTGTCAATTATTATATACGTCTCATTAAAAGCAAAGAGATATTTTTTAGCCACCAAGGTGGGAAGGGATCTATCTATCTATCTATCTATACTTATCTATTAATAGTCTAGCATCAACGCTTACGTGGCAGCAAATGAAAGTAACCTCAAGAAAAAAAAGCCAGGTCATCGGTGATGTGTCGTCCCCAAAGAGATTTCTCCACGTCGAACTTCAGTCTCTTCAGCGTCCCTGCCCCTCCGCACGTTATGGCAGGAACGATAACGCTTTCCATTCTAATTCTTCTTCGTCAAATGGTCGTCCTCCCCTTTCCACTTCCCCATTAAGCTGCAACAAAGCTATCATTCTCTCAGAGTCTCAGGGCCATCTTTCTCTCTCCTCAAACCTCCCATCTCACAAACCTGAACAATGTCGGAACAGGTAACTTATTTTCACTTTCTCTCCTCACTTTATTCATCTCTTCCCTTATATCAGTATCAAAGATGTCAATCTTATGATAATTGTTTTTGTCGATTTGATATTTTTCGAGGGATCCTTCTTATGGGTTTTCGATTGATTTGGTTTTGGTGGTGAAATTGTGTAGTTGGAAGGTACAATTGATTTTGTTTGTTTTTGGTTTATTCGAGGGATCCTTTTTTTTGGATTTGAATTCGATTGATTTGGTTTTGGTGGTGAAATTGTGTAGTTGGAAGGTATAATTTATTTTGTTT